>VURO01000805.1:963-17687 GCA_015108175.1 Pelvicachromis taeniatus
TTTGGTTTTTTTTTTAAAAAAATTTTATATTTTTTTAATTTTTTTTTTTTTTTTCCTTCTTCTTTTTTTTTTTTTTCTTTCATTTTAATCCCAAAATTTAACCGGTATCTGTAATTCGGGACAGATGTACCAAAAAAAATAAATAAAAATGTCTTGGCTAATTGGCTTGGCTAAAACAGTCCCATATTTGAGCACACGCCATTCTACTCTATAGAATGCACTGTGTGTGCTCATGCAGTCGTGATTATAACTAAAAATAATTTTGTTAAATAAATGCATATTTTTTTTCACTTGGAGACCTTTTGCTTTGGAGGAATTTTATAATTAACTTGTGTTTAAAATGTACTAAGAGGTTTGAAAAACTTCACAAGTACAGATGTAATTTTTCTTGTACATAAAAATAATTTTGGCAAAACAATTAAGAGGGGATTAATAGCTCATTAAATGTGAGTGGTTGTTGTTTCTACCTGCACTCGGTAGTCCGATTAAAAAACCCTGACCCTAATGCCTCTAACCCAAACCTAACCCTGATACCTGCCTCTTAGTATATTTTAAACTTAACCTGAATTTAATGACTCCTCCAGGGCAACATGCATGCTTACAGAGTGACTGTAAAATAAAGTTGCTCTGTGATAAAATGATTTGAGATGGAATGACTCTTACGTCTCCCTATTTCTGCGCTCAGGTGTTAAAGAAGATTGCAAGATACATTAAGGACCAGAATGAGAAGATCTATGCTCCCAGGGGCTTGCTGCTGACTGACCCCTTAGAAAGAGGCCTCAGAGTTGTATCCTTAGTTCAGCTGCACGTTTACTAGAGTCAAATACAAATGTTTATTGATTTCATCGTATATCTCTCCGTTCTTTTCTTCTACACAACAAGTTGGAAAATTTTCAGTCACTCTACCCTTTTTAAAGATTCATGTGATAATTGTTAGCACGAGTCACGTGGCAGTGAATCTGGTTTAATTGTGTTATATATTGTATGAACTGAAAAATGTAGGTAAAATAAATAAGTAAAATCAGTGTAGACAACCTGTAGATTTTAATAAACGTACTGATATTTGTTGCAGTTTTTTCAGTAACATTGCAAAAAGAAATTAGAGTATATTTTATGCATATTTTTGCCCCCCTCCTAAATACTGATTTTTCTTAATGATCACATTACACTCTGTATTTGCCTTAACCTGTTCTCTTCAAGGTTGAAATTACCATCTTTGAAGACAGAAGTATTGGCTCTGGAAGATAAAAGAATCCATTCAGGTGCATCTTTGTTAAAGATTTGACTTCGCTCCACTGTGTTGTTCATTTCTATTGTCAAAGAAATCTTTCTAATTCAACTGTAAAATATAAAATATGCCAAGACAACGCTAGAAATGTGATTTACTTCCAGTTGTAACATGGTTTTTTTCTTTCTATTGCTCTACTCTGTAGGTTGAAGACCCCTAATCTGTCTGACCGCACATTATCAGACTCCCTCTTCACCTAAATGTTGTATAGCATTTTGATCTGATCCTCTTTTTTTCCATGTTATTTATACATGCTCTACTTTCTGCCTAACCTTATCTGTTTAAAACTGTCTTCATGTCTTTTTATACTCATCATGACCTTATTTGATGAAGACCAGTCTCTATGAATTGTGCCATTGTGTTAAATGCCATTTTTGATTATGGTGTTTTTGTGTGATTTGACTTTTGTGTTTTATAAAAGAAGTAAAGTTTAAAAAAAACAAACTGAGGCCACCATTTACTGATGTAGAAACGGGTTGGGATGGAGATGTTTGTATGGTTTTGGTAGTTCTCACCACATTATGGCTGTTGGTAGTGATGCCCAAATGAAGCTTTCTGAAGCATCGAAGGTTGTGTTGAAAATGGTTCATTACTGGAAGCTTTCAAACACAGTCCTCTCTGGTGACATCTGGTGGTCACAAATATGAATCTACAAAATAAAACGAACTGCTTCATTATGACCGCCCACTCTACAGAGTGGAATTGTGTTTGATATTGGGCCGCCGTTGTGTTGCTTAGAACATGTATTTTTGGGGGGGTGAAAAATGGTTCTGTTTATTTGTTTAATAAATTTTGATCAATAAACTTTCCTTGTTTAAATATGCGCCCATGGTGTGATCTTTTTTTACTTGTCGCTTTTTGATGTTGGTGAATACAATAGATGAAAAATACATATAATAATGTACAACACATTATGGAGTATGTTTCTGCTGTGAGGTCCTGCATCCATGTACTTTTGCAATTAATCACTGGACAGCTGGACAAGTATGTTTATAAATAATATGTTAATAGGCCAATTTTCTTACACATGTTTTTGACCCGGGGGTAGAATTGATTATGAACTGGAAAGGGAGAATGCTTATAAACTTGCAAAGTTAAAAGTTTGTAAGGTTGTTTCACTGTACGATGGCCGAGTCTGTTTTCTTTTCTTGGGAGATAATTTCCCTCGCCTTAAAGAAAATCCTCTCGCATGGAAGAGAAGAGGCTGGCCTGCACAGACACTGCAATGCAAGTTGGTAGAGATGCAGTTATATGGTCTTCCTGGGTACCACAGACTATCAGATAAAAAGAATAAACAAATGAAATTGCTGCACATTTTGTAGAATATCATTTTAAGATTATTTTAAAAATACATATATTTTTTATTGTACTAAAGTTAAGTCAAATGGAAGTCTTTCCAAAGTTATATAATGATATTTATATTATGAAAAGCTGATTTTTGACTTTTAAGTTTTTCACGTTTTCAGATAAACACGCACACAACAAAAACAAAAAACAAGAACAGAAACCTGGCAAACCCACCCGACAGACCAAAATCAACTGAAAATACTCCCACACGACTGAACCTCACCATCAAAACACTCCACAAATACCGCGAATGATTCACTTCCTTATCAACCACTGAAGTACGTTCTAAATGAAGCCTGATCACGTGACTCTGGCCAACCGAATCAGGCCTCGACACAGTGCTTCTGAAGCAGCATGCAGATGTTTTATCTGTGTATCAGCCCAACATGTTTGTCAAACTTCCTACAATGTTACAAATAACATCCCCTTGTTCACAATCACCAAATAGTCCGTGATTGCTGTATATGGTGTTCGGACATCTGGTCTACTTTTCTTACAATTATTATGGTTTATCTAAATAAATAATAATTTTCTGAAAACTGTTGGGCTCCTGCCTATTAATTTCAGAATACGCATTTATTACACATTTAGTTTTTATTTCTTTTAAAAGAGAATGAGGTGTGATATTTTGTGTGTTTGACACATTTCACTGACGATGAAGACTTTGCGGCTAGAATATGACAACCTTTATTTTGAAGTAGTCAGAGCGGAAGCTTGCTGCGTCTGACCCAAGACAGCATTTGTTTCCGGAAGCCGAGAGATACTAGCTACCCTGCGACTTTTATTTGTAGGCGCTTTCGCTTTTTCGAGCTCCCCATCGTACTGAAACTACAACAAGTCAACACTGTACGCTTCAGCCTTAACTGTAAGAGTAATCAATTTAATATTCACACTTATTAACGATAGCTAGAAAGGCGGTTAACATTAGCACCACTCATGACTTAATGTTGAGCAAAGAAAGCTATGAAAAAAAGCTAGCTTATGTTTAAGTTTTAATTGCACATGTAAACACCGAAGATGCAGCTAGTTTGCGCTGTTTGTTTGGCATTAACAAACACTTAATGGCGCCTTGTTTAAGTTATGTAACGGTGTTTGCTAGCTAGCAGTGGTGGTCACTGTCACTTTACATTTTGACTCATGATGGATTGATTTTTAACTAGAGCTACCGAGGAAGTTCACTTCACCCTGCTGGCAGCAGGACCCGGCTTTCTTTCTCCGTCCACCCTGGCGTTCCCCTGTTTCGATGGAATATATCTCCCAAAACAAGAAAGCGAGTTCGTGCATCATGTCCTGGATGAGCTGGAAACATACCAACAGAAAAACAGCCACAAGAGGTAAAGTTAAGAAAGATGGAGCAATGGACTAGAAACAGAGAGTCATGCCTGATGATCACTGTGCCTTTTGTTTCATTATGGAGATAATAAACACAGGCACGAAAAATCAAAATATGTGATCAGAAATAATAATAATTTAAAAAAAAAAAACACACTAGAAAACACTGGGTGTCATATTCAGATTCAGATTCTCTACCACGGAAACTCGATTATCTTGAACCCCAATTCTGTAATAAAGGCTTCTCTGTCTTTACTCAGCTACTTTACTGCAGCCATTTTCACACATAACTGTTCAGGCCACAGAAGGGCTAATTTTCCAAATGAAAATGAAACTATTAAACATGTAGCACTTTGGTCAGCCAGACTGGGAAAAAGTTGCTGTATTAAAAAACTTTGGCCTATTTGAAGCCAGGAAAGAAAGTGGGCAAAAATGCTGACTGTAAGTTAACAGACCTCAACATCTGTCATTAAAACATGGAAGAATCTGATGCATTATAATCAAGTAGCTTAATAATTCAAGTTTAAAAGTCCGTTTTTATTTTTTCAACTGCAGCCTCGGTGTTGTCTGTCAATCTAAGAATAAAGAATAAATATAAAAACAAAATTAAAATGTAGCTTAGTCTGTTTGGTTATTTGAAATGAGGTCAGCAAGTATTAATAGGTGCTCTGCTTTACTATCAGATATTAATGCTTATACAAAAATATAATTGCTTTATAACAATAATAGTTGTTATAAAACAATTATTCATGATTATTCATAAAGTTTCAGATGAGAATCTGTGTTTAGTACTGTTGTTCATTAGGGAAACACAAAGTCATTAGAAAAACTTTAGACCCTCAGAAGTCACAGAAACCAGAGGGATCTTCCTGGAATGATCTATAAGGCAGTATCCAGCAATTTCATACTTGTTGAGCTGGAACATTAGGTTTGCCGCATAAGTTACCTCCAGTACCTCTCCCTTTATAATACAGAAAACCCCAAATTAACCCAGAAGTTACCTGGATAAGATGAATAGTGGTACTTGTAGATTTGTCAGTCACCAGAGAAAGCCACGGCAATGCAAGGGCACTTAAACAAAAGAAAGACTCAGAAGTATTACAAGCAAAGCTATAATGTTTTGACTTTTATTACAGATAAGATTTAGTTAGGGAGTTTTGGTGCCATCATTTACAAAACATGTCAGTGTCTGCTTGCCCAAACTGTCAAGTACTATTTCAATTTAGGGTCATGGGATGAACTGGAGCTTTTTCCAGCTGCCACTGGAGGAGAGGTTTGGTACACTGTTGATAGGTTGCCAGTCCATTACATGGCTAATGCATCGAGACAGACAACTATTCACACATAAGGCCAATTTAGAGTCACTCATTAACACAGCATGTATACCATTAGGCTCTGGGTGAAAGCTTAAACACAGGGAGAACATGCAGTGGGCCTTTTTCCTGTCCTGTCGCCATGCTAGCCCCACAATTTTGGTGTTTCCAAACAATTTGAAGTAGAATTTCCTAAACTCAATTTTAGGGGTCCTAAGATGCCAGGATAATGTGGGAGCTCAGCACAAAATCAAGTTTAGCTGTTATTATTGGCTTGATCTTTGGTTCATAGAGGCATTATTTAAAAAAAAAAGGCACTGCAGCTATGAGAAAAATGTCTTGTCATCATGAAAGCATTATTCTAAAGTCCCCAAACTATAATGAGCCTGTTAATGGGTCTAATTAAAAACTGTTTAACCAAAAAGTGAATTGCAGAGGGCTTTCACACATTTATATTAACAGTTCACTTGAATTTTTCTTTTAAGTTTTCTGTGAGTGTGTTTGAAATAAAACATTTTGTGTTTGTTTATAGCACATTTTTAATGTGCACTGTGATCTTTAAGCCTAATTGCACCAAGAATAATGTGAATAAAAACGCTGTTGTGTTTACTTGATGAAATAATGTCTGCTGCCCTGTGTGTCCCTGTCCAGCGTGCTGCTGTTTCCTCCCTTACCCAGCAGACTGCGATACCTGATTCACAAAACCATAGAAGACCTGCCAGAGCTCACCACCTTCTCAGTAGGGGAGAGCTGGTGCCGTAGGGTGGTGGTCTGCCCTTGTGAGCTCAGGTTTGTTGGCCAAACTTTGGTCTGTATTTCTTATGCATTTTGAAAAAGACGTTTATTAACTTAAAACTTTTTATTTTTTTTTTGTAGGAGTGAGGTAGAGGAAGACAGTGACTTGGAGAGCAACAGCAGCTTGTGTGAAGAGCCCCTAAGTATTAGGGAAAAGAGGGAACGCAATATCAAACCCAAACTTTCAATCAAACCACGAAGCCGAGCACCTAAGAGGCCCGACAAGCCCCTCTACATGCCTCGAGCCGCCCGAGAGAGGCTGTCATTACAAAACTCACAAGGCTCCACAGCAGGCTCTGAGTCATTGAGTTCAGCTTGTGTTGATAGAAACTCTGTCAACAGTTTGTCTGACTCTTGTACTTGTCCTAAATCTACACAAAACACAAAGGACTCATTATCTAAACAGGAATCATTCCCCAGTGTAGCAGACAGAGTCCCTGAACCCTCGACAGACGCTTCAGCAATGTTTCCTCAGGCAGAAGAAAAGTTGGTGCTCAGGCTTGATGAAGATGAAGCTCTAGTCTGGGAACAGACTCAGTCCCAGTTTGCTGAACTGACTGTGGAGGATGATGAGAAGGAGAGGGACGAGACTGCAAGTGTGCCATGCAGTCTCCAGACCGCAGACACAAGCACAGACAAAGATGGTGTAACTGAAGAGGTCAGTTCTCAGACTTAATTTGATGGTGTGGGTATATGCATACAGTCTTTTAGTGTTGCTGTATGTGCTTGCTGCCTTTTGGATTAATCCGTGCATTTCAGATACTTAAATGCAATGTTAACATTACATATATGTGTTTCTTATTTTAGATCAAGGCACATCTAAAAGAAGGAGCCTCTGTTGCCATCGAGCACGTTCACAATGACTACTCTATTTATGAAAATGTGTCCATCAACTCAGATGACTTTCGCCACGTGATTGAGATCTATGACTTCCCAGCTGTGTTCAAGACCGACGACCTTCTTGATGCTTTCTCAGAGTACAGGTGAGAGATGACACACCTGTTCGCTGCTCTGTCCCTTTGTTTCCAGTCATATTTGATTTTACATCGTGAGCCACGTGCCAGTGAAATTCCTCTTTGCGATAGTGTAAAGAAGTTTAATCACACATTTAATCCCTCAGATATTTTAATATGAACAAAAAAGAAAAATTACAATTTCAACAACACATCTCAGTTTTTTTACATGATAAAGAAATTTTGGCGTTTTGACAAAAAATATGAGAAATGAATATGTACGAATGTTACAGAAAAGGTTCTGGTAGCGTAGTGTGCAGACTGCCTTTTAATTAAAATTAAATTATTATTATCATTTTTGTTACAGATTGTCCTCCTTTTTTAAAACTTTGAACTCACGAATTTCCCCAGTCAATAGTGAATAAACAGGAAGTTTCTGTTATGTACTTTGGTGTAGTATGAATGGTCATGGATGAGGTCTGCATCAGCAGGAAAAGCTGTAAAGCCTTTCCATATATAATTTACTGTACACAACAATATGTTAACTTTAGCTTTGACAATGATTTCAGCTGTCACCTTTAATATGAAACATACATTTATATATTTTAAAAATGTCACTAAAAACTGAACCTTAATTATGGTACAAGTACACAGGTATATATTACTTATATTACTATCTCAGTGTTCTTTGAACCGTCTGATATAAATCCAGAAAATTTCTCACACTCAACTGACTGATGTGGCCACAAAATTGCTTAAAGTGCTGTCTGTCTGCCTCAGTGATGGTGGGATGAAGATCAAGTGGGTGGACAACACACACGCTTTAGGGGTTTTTTCCAGCGAGTCGGCAGGTGAGCGCTTTCACTGTACGATGAACGAGATGTTGGGTTTGAGGTTTAAAGCTTATATGAATAAGAAAAATTGTCTTCTTACAGCGCTCCATGCTCTCGCTATCTGCCACCCACTGCTGAAGACGCGAGCACTCGCTGATGGGAGTAAAAAAGCTCAAGGCAAGGCCATCCGACGAGCAGGTGGGAGATTCATAGCAACGATAATATGTTTAGCTGAAAAATCAACAATAACGTTTTTTTGTTTTTTTTAAATGGTTGTTTATGTGCTTCCATCCAGAGTTCATCCAGCCAGTGAAGGAACGTCCAAGGACAGACTGTGCTGTTGCTAGGCGGATGGTAACCAGAGCCTTGGGCATTCAGGGGCGAGGCAGAGTGCAGCGATATTGAGGATCGCCAGCATGCACTACAGGTGAGCGCGCTAATAACAGCGACAGGTTAGGTTTTAGGTTCCTGCAGCTCCCATGTTGAAATGATTTTGATGACACAGAAGCGCTTGTTGCTTTTAACGCGTTTCATTTTTTTATTTCAAACATAATGTTTTCTCACATTCATTCATGCATACAAAATAAAAACGGACAGCAAGTATCCTCATAACATGAAGCACACTTGAATTGATACAGTTAGAAAAAAAAACAAATGTACAAAACCACGAAGAGGCATTTTCACATACATGTGTGGTTGTTACAGCACTTCCACAATGTAATCAGAGTCCCTGATGGTAATAATTTAACACAACTCAGACATCAATAAAGAAAGTGAGGGGATGTGCAGAACAAGCAGATGAAAATGTGTGTGCGGTGTGAATAAATTAAAAATGTTTTCAGAAATGTATGTGTCAAGTATGTGAAAGGCAAAATCCGGGGAGAAGTAAGCTCTTTGCAAGATGTTGGCACATTAAGTGCTCGGAGGCTCGAACAGAAATTTTAAAACGACTCCTGTTTTCAGCTCTCCCTCTGAGAGCAGGAGTTACTTATCAGACGTGTTGTATCCACAGATTATAGCACATTGCTCTGCAGAGATAATCATAGTCATGTAACGTATTATTATTAAAACTGCTTACAGTTTTGAGTCAGTAATTCCTTTAAGTATTTACTGTTGAGGCAAATGTCTCTCAGTTCAGCTGTGAGGCAACAGTACAGGTTGTAGCACCAAATTAAGCACAACACTATTTTCACTCGTTCAAACAGAGCTCAGTCCAAGAGTCGTGGTCTCTCATGTCGTGATTTTCTTTAGTTTAAATTTTTCTCCCAAACACTGGAAACTTTTACGCAGGCGGCCCTCGCTGGCACGGGTTATTTCACGAGTTACCTGGCTTCAATCCTCATGGCATCTCTCCTGGTAAATAAACGCCAGATCAAATCTACACTGTACTAACACTTTTCGAACATCTGAATGTGGTTAATGGTTTAGTAAGCAAGCATTTCATTTTCCCATTGAGTCATTGTTTATTGTACCAGATGAGCCCGGAGCTCAACAACAATCCAGCACTGCTCCAAGGAAGCGCATCCGCACAGCCCCCCTTCTAGTGGTTGTCAAAATATTAGTCTGCACCCCCCATCCAGTAATGCTGACCTGTCCTTCTCAGGTCTACCTGTGAGAAAGCTGGTTGGTGTGCAGTCCAGGAAACGTTTCCTCCGTTTCTGAACTCAGTGTGCCACCTGTTAGGTGAGACAGGAAGAGGACAGCGAAGAGATTAGCAACAAAAGCCAAATGTTCTAGTTAGAGATCTCCTTATATGAACGGTTTAGTTCATAAAGCTCCCGGGTAAACAGATGTTAATTAAAGACATTTGCTTTGAAATGGATAAAAGTGGACCATTTGGTCATGAACGCTGATGTAATGTGACGATAAAGTGATAACACGGTTATGAAAAAAAACATTCAGTTTAGGATTTTTTTACTCTAAATTAATAAAAGTTTTGTCTAAAGGCAGACTAACTTTGTCTTTGTGTTTTCTACAGAAAGGTCCAGCAGAGGTCTGCCCTCCTTTCATGGTCCCTCTGACGACACTCTAAAGTGGCCATGTTTGAACATGACCACTGCTTGCCCTCTTCGCTGCTCAGCACAGCAGGTCGGCACAGTAAAGAAAAGACGTCTTTAATGCCCATGCCGCCATCATCATCAACCATTCTGAATGATCTTTGAGCAGGAGCTGCTGACCTCTGACCTTTGGACTTTACTGCGGTGGTGCCTCTTGTTCACTGTTAGCCTGACTAATAATGCAGTTATGTATCAGGAGTAAAGAAACCGTGAACTATGAAGCAGTACAATGCCTTAGTGATTTCAGATTTTATTGCATGTTGACTCAAAACTAAAGTTTCTTTCCAGGGTGCTTGATTTCCAGGCAGGTCTTTGGAGATTATTTATGTTTTAGCCTTGCCCCGCTGATGATAATTTGGTTGCGTAATTCTACAGAAGTATCCATTCCTTTTTAACTTCAGTATCTCAGGATTTGGTCAGAGAAGTACATTGTGTGTAGATAAGAGTAATGCAGATCTGCTACCATCAGATTTCTTAAATAACATAAAACAGTATTTTTTAATTTTAAGATTTGAAGCGAGACTCTTGTAGAGAAAAACATGAGAAATGTTTCTGTTAACATTTTTTTTTTCCTAAGTTGTAAAATAATAGGTTAATACGTGGTTTCCTGTGTATTTAACACAAATACTTAAAGTATTAAGTTCTTCACATTACAGAAATCTTTGGAAGGGAACTTTAAAAATCTCAGTGTTACCTGTTTTTCTAATGATCTGTCGGCTTGTTTTAATGCCATTTTTGTCATTGATGTCTCATCAATCGTCTAGTGTTTGTAAAATATCAAAATGTCATTGAGAAACTTTAAAAGTTTGTATCTAGTAAAGGTTATACATACAAATTGGGCTTTCTTGTAAATCATCCTCTGTGCCTGTGAATTAATTAAATCTAAATCTATTGAGTCGTTTCGGGGTTAAAGAAGATTCTGCACAATTCTATGAAAACAGGAAAACTAAGTTTTAATGTCATATTTTGTATAACATAAGAAAAGGTTGTGATTTTTTTTTATTTTTTTTTTTATGTAGACCTGTCCTGCATAATCACAAAGTTAAAACTGCTGACTTTGACTGCTCTGAACTGGGCACTTAAACATCTCACAGAGACAGAAGAACAGTTATTTTTAAAATGGTCACATAAGGTTAGGAGAAGGGGAGTTAGCATTCAGCGCTCAGACTATTCAGGCGCAGACTCTGCAGCTGAAAACCTCGGTATTAAACTCAGTTAATTTAAATGTAGACCTTTCTAAGGTGCAGTCCCAAGCACCACTCAACTTTTTTTTAACTGAAGAATATTTTGTCCTCACTTTCTTACCTGTTTGACAGTTATATGTCCATATCCGATGCCCGTCGTATCGGGAGCGACACTTCATGATGTTGTTGGTGTAATCTGATTCTGCAACCTCATAGTTTGGGTTAATTACAACCTGAAAGAGGGAAAAACAATGGTTTTTATGAGAAACAAATAACACAAGTGTAAAGACCAGCAATAGAATAAGATGATAATAGAATGACTGATAATGCACAAAAGAGGCTGAAAGAGTTTGTATACTGTATAGCCTATGCTGGACTAAATTTGTTCTAATATTAAAGTTTGACTTTAACCACCTCCTGCTCATTTGGTTGCGAACCGCAATCAGAGGCTCCTTGGGCTTACAGCCAGAAACAGGCAGATGCAGAGCTGTGGAAACTGTTTGTGTCTGTTTGATCTAGCAGACTCTGCTGGCTGGAGATGAGACATCTTTCCAGCAGCAGATGTGCTGTGTGGACTACAACCAGACAACCACAGCGGACGTTTTACCTGCAAGATGTAGTCGCCGGGCTTCACGTCTGTGATGTCGATCCACTGACAGTCAATGTCATGTCTGTAGGTATCCCAGCAGCCAACAGTGATGCCCTGTGCGCCGAAATTTGCGCACTCGTACCTCTTTTGAATTCCTGGATTAAGACAAGGTTGCAGATTTTGTGATGAGGTCACTCAGATACAGCCCAGTAGGCTCCTTTATTTCATTAATTAACGTACAATAGATTACTATTATTATATTAGAATATATATTCTCCTAATATAAGGCATGTCTGTATTTACCCTCATCACAATAGGTGTCTTCAAGACAGAAGCTGGCCTTGTGTCCCTCTGCCACTTTAGTGCCATTCAGACTCATCAAGTCATAGTGGGTGAAAACTTCCATACTGTGGTAATGCCTGGATTATACAAAGAAAAACAAAACATAATTTCACATAAATATTCGTAACCTTTACACTTTTATCTGGTGGCTTTCCTGTCAGTCAGATAAGTTTGGCTTCCTCTAAATTTTAACAGGGAAAAGCGAAAACTGTTCCAGATGTGTCACCTGTGACAGTCGTGCCAGACCCAGGACTGAGGTGATGCACGAGGTCTGAAGTCTGACTGGCCATTGTTGTGGATTTGGGAGGAGAACCGAAGAAGGCGGCGGTAGGAGCTAGGGTCAGCTTTGTCAGCACTGCCGGAGAGACAACGCTCTTCATGGGCACACTGCAGAGCATACATCGGTCTGTCCTCCAGATATGTAGTCTGCTCCACAACCTGAGCGTTCAGGACCAAGTCAGGGGCCGCTGAGAGCAACAAGGAATCGTGCTGATTTAGAAACTTGCACTGAAACTTTTATAAAATTTATATTGAAAAGCTACAAAGCTACAAGTGTTTCATTCACTTGTGTATGTCACAACCCTCAGTCAGCATATACTATCCCAGTGTCCTCAAACAAGTTATCCATTTCCACATTAAATACTTTAGAAACATAGCTATTAATCCACATAAGGTTCTAAATGTATATGTTATGGTTTTCTGCAATTTCTTACTCATTGTACAAGAGACCCCAGCAGCAAAGCGTCCACCTCCTTTGGGACAGACAACATGTTTCCCGTGATGCAGGCACTGCTCCAGAGTCAGCTCAGTTCCTGAACACCTCACCCCGCTCATTACCACAGCATCAGCTGATGAGTCTCCTTGCCAGTACCACGTTTCCTGTTATAAGAGAAGCGCAGGAAACAGATTATACACTACACAACGTCAAGACTCTGATGCAAAGCTTGATACCCCCTCTTGTACTGTTAAAAAGTTCAAAAACAGAGCTTGGCTATAACAAAAGTCACCAGCAACATATTTATAACACGCCAACTAAAGTCCTATATGTTTGTTTAATCTGTACGAAACGTACTGCTGCTAAGCTATGCATATGCAATGGATCACTTCTTTCTGTTAGCTGCAATTAAAGAGATACAGATCAGCCTCCTCAAAGTGTTGTGGTAACCATGATCTGTACACGGGAGGGACTTGCCATACCAGGTGTCCCACAAGCCAAATGTAGTCTAATCAAAGGATCTAGCACACACACAGGGAGAGGTGCTCTCTTGTCCTCTCACGCCTGACTCAGCCTTATTACAGCATTTTGCAGACCACAGGGAAAACCTTCTGTTAGGAAAGCTCATACTTTCCATCATCTACCCCAGGAAGTGGAGGAGTCATGAGAAGTAAATTAAGCTGAGGGATATGGATGTGGGAGTATTTGCTGGTGGGCTGAGGAGAGGGACAGACATAAAGCTGTATAGCTGTAAGCTCAGTGTCATTCTTTCCATCTGGTGGTGGGGTTTGCCTGGAGAAGCATTTAAAAGTTAGACAGGAAAGAGGCTCTAGAGGGGCAGAGGTCCTGCTCTTTGATAGCAAAGAGTAGACCGCTATTACTCTTAACACGATAACCCTTACGTAATGATAACTTACAGCCTTTGGTAATAAAGGGGACATGTTATTATAATGGCTGGACTGTACTCGATGACTTGGCATAGATAGGCACACTTTAGTCAGATAGCCCCCCTGCTGCTATAAATGCACCTCCCCGTGATTCACACACATACGTTCCAGAAGATTTTAAACCACAAATGCAAAATGCTTTTAAACAGAAAAATGTATTTTAAAAAAAACACAAGGGAGGTCTTAACACATCTCTCACCTCATAATGTGAGTCGAGTCTGGGGTCTTCTTTAAAAATTAAGAAGGAAACGTAAGCAGGGCAAGACTAACGCTAGGAAGTAATGCCAGGGGGTTTACTGGTGGAGCGTCCACTAAACTTCAAACAAAATAAATCGAGCTCCTTCTCACCACTTCCCTGCCCTCCTGTGCTGACTGTGTGCTTTTGATGTTTGTAAGGAAGTGATGTCTTTCTTTTGCCCTCAGGGATCAATAAAGCTCAAGCTTATTAAAGTGAGAGTTAATGGCATTCACTGACTTTGAGCATGCTGAAAGTCTGTGCTGCAAAGATAAGCTCATTTTAAAAATGATTCGATGTGAGAAGGCTTAGAGGAAGACCTTACCTGAAAAGCATTGCTGGCAAAGCCCAAGCCCAGCTGTCTGCACACTACCATGGCCTCCATAGTCCCCCAGCTGTCACTGCACACCGCGCCCCACACCAAAGAGCCATTTCTCTCCCCCAGGACCTCCACACGGCCCTCATATGGGTTACGGCCGCCACTTAACCGAAGCTGAGGGAAGGGAAATATAAATTTAGACGTCTCCAGAACTGTTACACACACATAGTTTTTTGTTCTATATGGTCGACAGAATTTACTCACTCTATTGTGGAAGCCCATGGCAGGAACGTTACATTTGACTGCTGCATCTTCCTCATGGCTGCAGCCCAAAGAGTTAGGATTGAAGTAGCACTCGGTCAGGGACTTTTCGAAACCGGAGCACTCCACCTCGTTCATGTGGACCGGTCCAATGCCTGCAGGTAGAAATTAGTCACATTAACATAAAGCATGGCTGTTATAAACACACTGCTGAGGTATTCGTATCGTGTGCGTTACAGAGAAGAAAAACTAATCTCCTATTACTCGACAGAAGACATGTGATCATCTTGGGTTACACAATGGTTTTACGACCCTGTATCCAAAAATGTTGGGATGCATTAACTGAAAATAGTAGATGATTGGACTTTGATCGTATTTTGAAAAATATAATTTTGTTTTGAAATTGATTCCAGTAAAATATTTAGTTTTTGTTGTACCTGTCCCCCAACCTTTTTAGTAACATGTTGTGCAATGCAAAACAAAACAGGCAAAGAAACAAAACAACTCTTGGGAAATCACAACTAATGATGTTAATTAGCAACATGACTAAAATATCCCCGGTCTGTGAAAGACCGCAGGACTTAATATCATTAAAAGGCAATCTGGAGAGATGTCTGTTTATACAGGAAAAGGCCAAAAACCAATATTAAATGTCTGTGTTCTTTGGACTGTTAACATTAAAAACAGACCCAGTTTTCTATTAGAACTCACTGAATGGGCTCAGAAACATTTCAGAAAGACAATGTGAGCAAATCCAGTATCTATCAGTATCTTCAAATGCAAGTTTAAACTCTACCAGGCAATGAAAGAACTTGAAGAAGATCCAGAATCGCAGGTGCTTTGTCTGAGTCCAAGCTCAATTAAAATGGACTGAAGTCAAGTGGAAAACTGTCCTGTGGGCAAACTAAAAACCATTGAAAAAGGGAAGGCCACCATTCAGAATGGTCTTGTGACACCTTAGTGCACGTCTGGGAAGTCTCCATTAATGCTAAACAATATGTAAAGATTATGGAGCGATGTTTGCTGATGTATTCTGCTGACATGTCTCTACAGAAAGATGAGTCCAGGTGCTAAACTTCAGTTTAGACATGTAACCTGATGGAAACGATAAAGGAGGCCTGAACTTGTTCAAACCTGTGATGCAAAACAGTGATAAACATTTTTTCTGGTATGAAATTTAAAATAAGAATATTTTTTTTATAAACTTCTCAACTTCTCAAGTGAAATAATAGTTAACATGTTTTCTTTGCACTTCTTTCAATTTGAATCTATGGTTTAAATAGCATTCTGCTTTTATCTACATTTTAAACGGCATCATAACTTTTTAGGAACAAGAGCTGCAGGAAACACTAGCTTTTACTGCCAACTACTACAGACTGAAACAGCAGCCGCCTTACCTACCAGTGTTTTGTCTGTCCAAAGACATGTACTTTTCTTAAAATTATACTGCAAAGGAAACAAGCAGTCAGCTATGTCAAATGAAAATGAGACACGTAAGGCTGGTAAAAATACAAATTCTCCCTCAATGTGGTGCAGTTTCCACAATAACGTGCGAGTGCCAACTTTATGCTGCTAGTCTTCCCGTGAGATTGAGCAGGAATGTGATAGAAGCTTGCAAAATAGTGACAGGGAGCCAATGGAGAAGTATAAATTTGGTGGAACAGCAGGAACACAGTGCCATTGTTCTGTGCAGCCAATATTAAGGTTTGACAAATGACCATAATGTGTGAAATCTATTTTTTAATAACATGCATTTACAAAATAGGATACATTTAGAAATGATTAAACCCATCAATGCATAACAGAAAACTGCTACACAATGAGCGAAATCCTCAACCAGCTGAAAAAAGCAAATATGATGTCCAGAAATTCTTTCTTTCATCCAGTTCCTTCAATACAGTAGAATAAATCTTGAAATCTACCAACATGCTTGTTTAGTCCACTTCATTGACTTCTGAAAACAAACACAACAAGGCATTTCAAGAGTGTGTGGAGCCATCTTTGGATTCAGTGGTCAGCTCATAAAAAAAAAAAAAGATCCCTCACATAACTTCGTTTATTCTCCAACAAAAAATTCCTCTTCTGAAAGCCATAAAAGCTGTTCTCTGTACTGGAACATTTTGTGCACGTTTCTGTTTTGCTTTGAGAATCAGGCAGAGAAAACGGCAACTGTTCCAGTGAACATATGATTCTCATAAGGCTGCGGTATATTTC
>VURO01000805.1:33958-51236 GCA_015108175.1 Pelvicachromis taeniatus
AAAAGGAGGGGGGGGGGTGGGGGGGGGGTTGTGGGGGGGGGGGGGGGGGGGGGATTCCTGGGTTGATGTCATGGTAACCAAACAAACTTCAGACTTGAAAAACCTATAAATTATCAGGCTGTGTAGGATATGTTTTGCGATACGGAAACATCTGGTCAATCTCCCCGTGAAATGAACAGAGGTTCAGCATGAGTATGGAGATGCTTTAATTTGGCGTTTCAGTATTCAGTCTTGTACCTAATTAAACCCAGGGAGTGACTTTCTGAAAAACTGTGTGTGCACAAACTATACTCCAACCAGCACATTTAATACAAAATCCACGAGTATATAATACTTCTACATATTGCATGTTATAGGCAACACTTCTGTAGACACACCCATATCCTACAGAAGAATGTACTCTTAACAGTCAAAACCTCCAGAAAGGTTGTGAGTGGATCTTTTTACATAGGATCATATGCTGTTGCATGCAAAGCTTAAAACGTGTAGTCGCAAAGAAACAATAGGATCAAACAATAATTAAATGCTGCTTGCCAATTAAAATGGGAATTCTCAAATCCTACATACTTTTATTGTTTTTTCAGGCGAAATCAGGGCTTTTGTGCTGTCTGTTGTTCATCTGCATTAGTCACCCATAAAGAGATATTAAAGCCCTGACCAACACAAATGCAGCTGTGCACCATGACTGAAGAAAGGTCGACTATAAAATTGGTAGGTGTTGAGGGGTCCATAGCACAGCTGTCTACTGTCATCAGCAGAGTTAGCCGTGCATGATAAACGTTTGTTACTAGCAGGACTGTAGTCCGTGTTCTGATACAGCAAACCGCAGCGCGCTTCGACACATTAATGGGGGAAAAAAACTTGATATAAAATACATTTCTAATGAATATCAAAGAGACAAAACATGTAAATATAAATCCTGCCAGGTTTTTAAGTTTCCCAGAGAGAACCCATTAGGTAAAACTCAGTCTGAACAAAGTATGATATCTCAAAGTTTCACACATTCATGCACGTGCCAAACAGCATCCAGTCAGCGGTCGGACAGCGGGAGGGAGGGAGGCTGTCTCCAAAGTGAAAGGACTTACTCTGACAGACGGAGGACAGTCAGCAGCTCTTTAGAGGTCTTTACAGGTCTTTAGAGGACGCTGAGGTTTCCAACCTGTCTGAGTGGATGGGATGCGAAGCAGGGGCTCTTTGTCCCTTTAGTACTCTGCGGGCCGTTTCCTCTGCTCCCTTCACAGCTGGCAGCGCGCGCCCGTCCCACTCCTCACAAACTCAGCAGCCAATGGGAGACTGCCTCAGCATCCTAAACCCGCCCCCCTCAGACCCGATTACCAAAGTTACAAAATCTGAGCGTCCAGAGATTTAGATCTCATTGTATCCAGAAATTAGTAATGTTTTACTTGTTCTATGAGTTTTAAATGGTAGTTTTCCTGTGTTATAATATTAGTTAAGATGTTTTTGTCAATGCATGCCTTCTATGATTGAGCCATTTTCTCCGAGGTATTGTTCAACATGCCAAAGTAAGAGAAAAGCAGAAATAAAAGGACATATAACTGATAATAATGATGAACACATCTGGTGTTGTCCACTTAATAAGGATCTTGAATAGGAGCTAGAATAAAGGGGGTGGTGCTGAGTTTCTGCTTCTACTGGGCTTTCTGAATATGTTTTACTTTGATTAGACAGGGCAGTGTGGAAACAGAGGCTGACTGACCTAAGAGACAGGAGAATGACGTGCCATGCAAGCTCTTTCACACCTGTAACATTTTGGTGTCTTTGGCTTAACCATGAGGGCATCCCAGCACACTGATGTTAAGGACACCACCATGTGGAAAGAATGTGTAGCAAAAATGACTGCCACGCCAGGCACAGGGCGGCTTAACAAGGTATGTACTGTTGGCCTGTGCAAGAAGTGTAATTCAGAATAACAAGCAAGTCTTCATATCAGTCATCATCAGACGTCAGATACTAAAAATTATATTATGTTGATTTTTAAAAAAGTTGCACAATTTCTCTCTTCCTCTCTCTGTTATCTAAAAACCCAGACTTCAGATAGAAATGAGCCTAATTTTGAAATAAACCAGTGTGACACACAATCCTTTATTGATCTCACAAAACCAGTAACCTAATAACTGTTTCACTATGAGAAATACTGTGTTTCTACAGTGAATCTGATGGCATCTATGAACACATTTGGTAAAGTCCATGTTTCTAACAGCTTAAACCAATCAGGAAAGAATATATGTAAGAAGGCAACTGGGATTTAACGAAGACGAAACCAAATAACCAAAATTAGTGATTATTGGGTAACAATGACCTGCTTTCCACAGATTGTTACATGTAAATGATTGACAGCCCCACTTTAGGCCAGAGGAGCAGGAAGGAGGTTGTTAGTTCAAGTTGCAACATAACATGGCAATGTTAAAGCAGACTGAAGACACAACTACTAAACCATCTCTCATAGAGGTGACTGAAGTTGTTTTTTTATTTCTTCAAAGTTTGTAGTCTGTTATTTCTGGCCTAATCTAACTGCTTTGGGGAAGTGCAGACACTTGACTCAAAAGCAAAATCAATTGATTGTTTATATGCTTTCAAATATCAGCAGTTCGTTTAATGTAAATGGCATGCAAGGGGGTAATGACTCCTCTTTAGTGATGTATCTTGCCTCCATTTTCATTTATTTATTGCTACAACGGGCGGCTGATGAGTTAAATGATCTTAAATGATTGAGGCCAAGAAGGAGAGTGGCATATTATTAAATCTTAACCATTTATTATGGATTGCACAAAATATAACAGTTAACATACAATCTGAGTATACATAATTCTTTCATTTTACAAACATTAGCAACACAATTATGAATACTTTTTTTCTTTTACTAAAGTATAAAATGTACTATAACTGTGAATTTTAAAAGCACCTTCCAACTAATGTTAACACCACCACGACGGGACATGAGGTCACACTGAAACCCACTTCATTTTGATGTGACATTTGGCAATTGATTGTGCTGATGTAAAGAAGACTACTGTACAAAATCTGTCCTTTATACACATCGGACCAAAAAAATGCACGCGTGTGCTCGTTCAAGTGAAATCAGACCAGGAAATATTGATACAGCAAGAGCAAGAGATACGATGAACCCGACAGGCCTCGCTGATCTATCGCTGCCAGGTGATAGCACTGAAACTGCAAATCCACTGCAACTGACCGCAGTTCACTCATACAAGAAATACACTGACTACAGTACTCTTTGCAAACAGCTTGGAAACAACTGCACAAAAATAAACCTGTTTGTCTTTCTTTGTTTTTTTTGTCTCTCAAAGGCACAAGCAATGTTTTCATTCATAAATAAAATATGAACACAATCCCAAAATCATTATTATAGCAACTGGTAACTTTTCCACACTCAAATGCAGAGCAGTCAAAAATGAAACGTGCCACGTGGTTTTATACTACAGCGGAATAAAAGCAGCTTTTACTATATTAAAATCAAAGTATCATCAAATGCAGGAGTGATTAAAAACTTGGATTTAATATTTGATTCTTTTGAAGTGCTCTTCATATTTAACAATCCCCAAGATTCAAAAACTCTGCGGCTTAATTTAAAGCCTCGTATAACTGAAGGACACACTGTGTAAACCTGTGAAATAAGAAATACAAACCGAAAGGTAACGTAATTAATCTGAGATTAACTCTTTGAAAACTATGCAAAAATGATCCATTTAGGCACTCAACACATGGACTGTATTATTAACGCAGTTAATTGCAGTATAAATGTGTTCTGGTGCAAAAAAAAAAGTGCATGCATGCCTGCCAGGGTCATCTTTTCCCTTAGTTCCTGCACACATGCAGTGTAAAATGGGGGTGGAAAATTCTTCCGAGACGAGACGTGATGAGACGACACTTGAAAATGGGTAAATCCCCGAAACGTAACATGATACTTTACTGTAAATCCTGAAGCAAAGGTTTACAAATCATGGAGTGAGTTCTTTAAAAAAACAAAAAAACCATTACATCCTATAATAACTGTGTGCTTCTTCAATGGTTCTGACATGATTAACACAACAATACTTATACTGTCATCATATTTCAGTCTGAAAGGAGAAAATGAGCAAGTGCAACCATACTGTCCTTCAGTAATATACTGCATATTTAAAAAACAAACAAACAAACAAGTAATGGAAGTTGCAATGTGCCTGATCTATGAACATGTACAAGATTTAAAGCACATGTTGTTGTGAGAAAATCTGGAGCTGAAGAGGGAGCAATTAAGAGCCACAGAATTCGATGAAATGCATCCTATTCTGTTCCCAGTTTGGCGATGAGTTCATCACAGATCTTGGTGAGCTCCTCAATCTCTTGATTCTGTGAAGGACACAGAGAAAATGAGAGTTAAATGCACAAAAAACTCTTCTGTCTCTGGAGTTAGTGGGCCTCTGCAGTTTTTCCTTCTTTTGAAGATTTTGCTTAGTTAGCAGTACATTGCCCTCTGGTGGCCGGTTTAGATCATTGTAAATGAAGTGCATTTAAAATCACTGGAATGAAAACGCACCATTCTCCTGCACTGTGCTCTATTTATAGAAGTAAAATAAGGAAAACAGGAAATCTTATCTTGAAGATAAGATTTTCAAGATAAGACAGGAAACATCAGGTTTTGTGTGAAGCAGTGACTAAAAACCACTAATTGTTTTACTTCCAGGAAAAATGACTACACACAGCAGTTCGTTCAACAGTCAGACACTGATGCTGAAACTTGTCTTGTTTGAAATCTTTTCGCAGAAGAAAAGGAAAGCATGAATGTTCAGCACACAGACAATACCCAGTAGAGCTTTCAGTTTTAATTACCTCGGTTTTTCAGCACAATTTCCCACCACTAACACAGTTAAACACAATCAAATCATTTTATTTATATTTGCTGCTCTCATCCTACCTTCTGAAGGACAGCTCTTTCAAGTGACTCCACCTTCATCTGCTCCTTTCTCAGGCTTGCGTTTAGGGCGACACTCTCAGCGTTCGCCTTGCCACGTACCTGGGCTATCTCCTCATTAGCTCTGTTAGAAAACAAATGATGCCAGACAATGTCAGAATTAAAAAAATAAGCCTAGCCTTGAAATGCAAATGGAATTTCAGGAGTCAGTATTTGTATGGTCATTTGGTAAATCTTGGAAACCTAAATTGCAGACTTACTTGTCGAGTTTCTCCTCAGCATGGATTTTGAGGGTTTGATATCGCTGCTCCTCTTGCTTGATCCGCATCAGGTAGTCTTGAGCACACTTCTTTAGCACCTCCTCATTCTGGAGAGACACATGTAAAACCAATCCAGTATAGTTATACAAAGGTGGCCTACGCAGCGTCTCATGTGACTCATACTGAGACTCTACTGACCTTCTTAAAGCCCTCTAAGACTCCCTTCATGTTCTCATACCGCCTGAAGAGATCAGCAAAGGAGCGCTCCACTGAGTTGAGGTCAGCCATGGCCTGATCTCTCTCTAAGGTCAGCTGTCTCACTGACTTACTACATGACAGGGTCTTCTGCTGCTGTTCATCCTCTGTAAATAAATGAGTCAGGGTATAAAATAAGGGTTAAAGGACACAACAGTTTATGGACTGATGTGAGACAAAACGGTGTAATGCAACAACACAGCACATTAAAAGTGTAGCATAGACAGTCTAGAAATAATGTGTTGGGACAATGCTGTGTTTTTTTTCCTCCAAGTAAACTAATAAATACAAGATTAATGCCAGGCTACAGTGGGACGCTTAGCTTTTCTGGTTAGTGCTGGGCCTCAGTTTAAGGTCAGTGCAACAACAACAGAAACAGAGAAAAAACAGGCTATTTATATAGGTGTACAGTGTAATGCACTTGGCTTAAAAGTCAATAACAGGCCATGTTTGTGAAAAATGTCAGACTGCAGGTGGAAGTTAAAAGGGCGAGCTGATGGCGGCACAGGTCTGGCAGGGCATCACAAAGGTGGAAACAGAAAGTGTGCTGTTGCTTTTATGTCAAATACTTGTTACAGACATAATTCTAGGCTTGGGTTGTCACAAAGAATTCAAACTTTTAAAAACTTTTGAGAAACACTTTTGGGAAAAAAGTAAGAGCTGACACTTTCTTTTTATAGCCTTTGACCAATAACCCCCCCCAAAAAAGACTGAAGCCACTGACTGCTTTTCTATTCCACTACTCTGTAAATGTAATATAGCATTACATATTACATAGGCTGTTAAATCTAAAGGGATAGTTCACCCACAAATTAATTGTACTTATTTTTTACTGGCATATAGAGTTATTTATCTGTTTAGATGTGAGTTTCCAAGATTTGGAGACACAGTCTGAACAGATAATGCCTTTCATTCGATCGTCATATGTATTACTGAGCGAAATTACGTGAACTACACACCTAGAACTATAATAGTTCTAGGTGTATAAATATCCATATAAATCAGAGAAACAAAATGTACATCTGATTTTGGGGTTTTCTTAACAAAGTCATAAAGTTGTGGGAGCAGTGCATAATAACAAATCCACGGAGAGCAAAATCACCACTAGGTGGCAGCAACTTACCAATCATCTGTGCGACTGTTTTCTCATATTCTGCAACTATTTTCCTGTCAGAATAAAAAGCCAAAGCAGTTACTCTCAGCTTTGTTTGCACATGTTCACTTGTGCTCGATATTATGTAGACAGGAGCTCCCAGACAAACAAATGCCTCATACCTCATTTCCATAACCTCTGCTCTGCTCTCTTCATATTTTCTCTTCCATTCATTGACCTCAATCTCTTTAGCGATGATCTGTTTAGACAAGAAGGGGCATAACATTTAAAAACCAGCTGTGATCACAACTAAACAGTTAAGCATAATAACAGCCAGCCCTCTCTGAAGTCATACCTCTTCTCTGATCAGGGTTAGCACTTCAGCTTTCTCCATCTCGCTCAGAGGCACGCTGTCCTGGGATAGGGCCGCTGTGTCAGGGCCCTCATTGCAGGCCAGTTTTGTTGTTGTGGACAACACACTCTATGGAAGAAAACACACGCTGTTTTGAGGCAAGTTGTTACGCTACAATAAATATTACAAAATGTAGTTTAGCCTAAAGGTGCAAGTGATGTTATCTTAGACAAATATTGTGATTCATTGAGCAGAAATAGCTACACATGAGAGCATAAAAACTGGAATAGTTGGAGCTGTTATTGCTCACCTAAAGAAGATCTGACAATGCAAAACAGTCCTGTCATGCTAAAATATTTATACTCCCTTGCTATTGTTCCTATAGTCCACTTACTATATCATCTTTCAGACTGAAGCTGTCCTTCTCCTCCAGCTGGTCTGCAACCTTCGTCTCAGAACCTTTGAGAAGATCAAACACATAACTCAATGAGAAAAACTACTGTAACTATCGATATCACCGTTTTCAGAAACAATCAAATGCACGTGAAGTAAAGAGTTCATACTTACTATTTGTCTACTTCAGTGCTTTTTGGGGTTTTTTACTGAAAAGACCGCATGGCTGGTCCTTATGCACAACTTTGTGGAGCAGTATAAATACTGCCTGATGTAGTATTTATACATTTCTGTTATCCGGGGCAGAATACTGCTGAGCACGCCTGATACAGTTGTTCCCCTCCCTTAAGTGTGATGCAGCAGTTGTTGAGAAAATTATGTAACCGCATCACCTTCCTCATTCACATCATCTTATCAGTTTTATTAATAGAACTTGCATTTAAAGCATCCTCTCCACTGAAGCTGACTTAAAAGAAAATCAAAGATATTCAGCTTTTTGTCCTCAGACGTTACCTTAACTTTTAGCCAAGTTCTATTAAAGCAAAGCTGCCATCCGTACGGTAATATTACCGTATTAAATACTTAAATACTAATACTTAAAGAAATACTAAACAGAAATAGGTCACGTCTGTACAAATGTTACTGTAGAGCTTACCATCCATTATAGCTCTGTCACCGCTTAGCTGTTTTTTTACAAGTGCTTCATTGCATCCTGGCTCCTCTCTCTCCTGCTGCCTGTCTGTTGTCTGTCCCATCATACCAGTGGAAGCCAGTTTCTCCTCATCGGTGGCATGATGAACACGCTGAGTGATTTCTGGGGTCTGTACCACCACTTCATCCTCATCCTGGACATGAGAGAGTGCGATATCTGTACATATATCCTGCATCACAGTGCAATTTACTCTAAACACTCAAAACATCAGATGTATCTCTCAGGTCCTGTGTCAGGGCTTTGCTGGAGTCTTGCTCTTTTTTAAGGACGTTATTTCCAGATACTGTTCTTCGGCTGTAGATAGTTTTTTAGGGCAGCTACCTCTTCTTTTTTTCTCCAGTTTTTCATTCTTTTAAGGACACGCTGCACACCATGATGAGATATACCAAATTCTGGGGTAATAGCTTGTTGGGATACACCGTGTTGGTGCCAAAATATTATTTAATCAGTATAATATTATCCTCATTGAACTGTGTTATCTTTGGCATTTTTTTGTAGATTGAGTTAAAGAGATGAGAACAAATTTCATGTTTTTGTGACAAACTGCTACTAACAAAGTTTTCTGTTATATAATTCAATTCAATTCAATTTTATTTATATAGCGCCAAATCACAACAACAACAAGATATAGACACAACACTGGTTCATCTACTCAATCAGTGCTTTTTATGCTTAAATCAGTCATAGGTCACAATTGTTGTAGTTTTTATTTTCTTATTAGATTTTGCGAATTTCATTTTGACTTTTTGTTTTTAATTCAGTTAAGTTTCACTTTAGTTTACAGAGATGATTTGCTTATTTCTGTTTAGTTTTTTTTTATTGTTTGAAAATGTTTAGTTTTAGTTTAGTTTTTATTAGTTTCAGTGTTCACTTTAGTCTTTGTAATTAGTTTATGGAGGGCACATATCACAGGGAAGGAAAGTCAGTACAGATATTGGTTGACTCATAAAGATCAGGCAAGTTGTCATAAAACTAACAGATACTAAAACAAAGCATATTACCATATATTTTTTATTTTATTTTAGTTAGTTATCCAAGCTCACAAAATCATTTCACGTAGTTTTATTTGTTTTTATTTTAGTGAATCAAAATTATTTTTCATGTCTGGTTTTAGTTAACTATATTACATTTTTCATAATCTCGGGTCAGTGTCATATAGCTTTACAAAAAAAAACTACTGCAAAAGACCACTTAAAAAATACAAGAATGTCTGGCTGTTTGTAGGTAAGGCCTCCACGTGTTAGCCAGTTAACAGTACCCTGACTGATCTTAGGGATGTTGGGGCCTGAAGCCATGCCCCGCTACTAATAGTTTGGTGAGAAACATCATCACGAGTGGCCTGATGGAGGTCTGATTTTTACAGGACTCTGGCACCTCTCCACCTGTTCCTCCTTGTACAAAAGAACAGATCCCAGCTATTTCCATGGGCATTTTTAAGCAGTATATTTTAGCTCTATTATAGTAAAGCAGTTCCAGTGAGATTACAAAGAAGGGCTTCACAACACTGATAAAGTATTCTGTAGCGACACAATATCTTCCAGATTTCTCCTGAGGATGATGAAGGTGTGGCTTCTGAGGACAGGTGGATGCAGACTATTATATTGACTGCAGAGTGACAAGTCACAGTTTTGTCAGCATGCCAAGACAGCACTGCAGAGCTGGAGACCTCGGTGACTCCCTCTCTGTCTCTCGCTCTCACTGTGTGTGCGTGAGGGTGGACACAGCTGCTGAATAATGAACATTGCGGCGCCACTGCAGTAAGGTGAAGCACTCGCACACACATACACACATCCTCACAAACACTTATATTACCTGATTACACACGTCAAGGACCAAGGACTGGCTTTCATCGTATTTCTCCACTTTACAGGAATTCCTACAAAACAAGCACGTGAAACAACGCAAGAAGTTACAATCTATAGACTGAAAGTGTTGTGACGCTTTAATTAACACACACTGTTTCCACAACCATTGAGCGTTTCTCTGCTTTGGTGTTTAAACAGATGTCAAATGAAAACCAGCGATGCACATACACACATGTAGAACTGCACTGGTGCTGCTAAACATCTCTAATGTGTGAAATGAAAGTGAGGAAGACGTATACTGCCCTCACATGCTTCTTTGTAAGCCGGGTCCTGTTACAGCGCATGCCACGTTGAGAGTAAAATGCGATGCAAGCATGCGTGAGAGAAAGCGTGCATCAGTACTTACAACAGAAAACAGAGAAACTTGACTTGTTCAGATGTCCTGAGGCCAATAGAATAGGACAAAAGCAGAAAAGTTTGCGGGTTGCATGACAGACGAGGGGGAGGAAAGATGAAGGATGAAAGGGATTAAGCAAGTGAAGGAGGGATTTTGATAAGGGAACAAAGAACAAGAGACAAAGGAGAGCAAGTGAGCGACTGGAGGTGCTTGGCTCGGCATTTTTAATACTCAGCAGATAAAGTTTGGCAATAAACACAAGATGCCGACACACATGGAAAAGCTGAAACTGGTCCAACGGCTACAGCTGTAACGGCACTTTAAGAGTCTATATATAACATGTTTGAGAATTGCATGAAAATCCAGCGTATCGGTGATAATGTTATGACTGCAGAGCTTCCAGCTCATGGGACAAGAGAGAAAGTTTTCATGTTTTTGAGACTTACTTGATTGTCCTCTCTTTGTTTTTCTTGGGAATCTGCCTCACTTTCTTCTCCTCCTGAGGCTGCCTTGCCTTTTGTTTCTCTCCTTCTTTTACTTTTTTCTCCGGCAGAGACGAGCTACTGGACGTGTCCTCATTGCTCAGGGATTTAGACGGTTTAAAAGGGTCCACGGAATCATCAAAATTGTCCGGGTCAAAGCTGTAGGAGCTTCTAGGAAGCACTGGAGAGTTGCTCACCTTGCTGTTGCTACCAAATGGATTGAAGTTTAGGTCGTCCGACTGATTGGGATCAAAGTTATATGATCCTTTCTTAAGAATAGGCACATCGTCCAAGTTCAATGGTGCAGAAGAGTCTGAAACTGGCAGAGAAACTTCCGGATCAGGCTCTGAAACTGGCTCTAATATAGACTGGGGGAATGGTTCTGGTGCTGGCTGCGAAAGTGTTTCTGACACTGTGGGCTCCGGTGCAGGTTTGCAGGAAGCCTCAGATCCTTTGGGCTTCTGCTTTTTTGTAGCAAGTTTACTGATTGTCTTTTTCCCTCCCAGTTTCTTTGGAGGAGGCCTGCTGACTGGTCCTTCATCCAGACCAAACTCCATCATCATGGGCTTCACCTCAGATGACGGATTCGTCGTTTCCGAGTCTGCTTGTGCTGCTGAGCTGGCCTCTCCAAGTGGCTCGAGTCTGGGGAGCGAGCTCAGGTCACACGGTGGGGGAGAGTTTTGGATTTTGGATCCGCCGCTGGTGAATGGGTTAAAGCTGTCATCCAAAAGGTCGGGGTCAAAGTTATATGTGACCTTAGTGACAGGAAGCTCTTCTTCCTCATTTGTGTTAGCAGCCTCATTCAGCGAGGACTTCATTTTCAGAGATGGAGGCTTAGATTTCCTCGTTTTACTCTTTTGAGTAGGCTCTGCCTCGTTGGACGGGGAATTGTACTGTGCTTCTGGTTTAGCAGGAGGTTTCTCCTCAGGGGGCTCTGGAGCTGAGAGGATTTCATGTTCACTGCTCAGGATTAAATCTGGTTCTGAGGAAGGAACAGGACCTGGAGCTGGAGCCAGATCTGGGACTAGATCAGCTGCTAGAAGTGTAGCTGGGACTTGGGATGACTCAGAGGATGTAGCCACTTCCTTCTGTGAGGATAAATCAGCAGCAGGCACAGAGCCCAAATCTGCTGGAAATTTCACCGTTTGTTCTTCTTCTACAGTCTGAATGTTTATTTCGAGTGGGCCACCCATGGGGACTGCAGGCTCATCCTGACCCATGTTGTGGCTGAGCAGAGCGTCCTGATCCCTGACAGGAGCAGTCACTATCAGGTTCTCCTCCTGCTCCAACTCTGTGGGAGAAATGAGACCAAAAAAACTCCCAAATTAATCACAAAACCAAAACAAGTCCTAAAAATTACTACACACTCCTGCTGCCACTGC
Organism: Pelvicachromis taeniatus; assembly: GCA_015108175.1. Classification (NCBI taxonomy): domain Eukaryota; kingdom Metazoa; phylum Chordata; class Actinopteri; order Cichliformes; family Cichlidae; genus Pelvicachromis; species Pelvicachromis taeniatus. The sequence continues at coordinate 46,023 of VURO01000805.1, forward strand.
TGGTCTCTTTAACAACACCGAAGCTCAGATGTCAGTGATATCTGATTGGCTCTCTGAAAGCAGGTTAGTCAACCGGGGCAACTGTTCCAATTGCTGCTGTTGCCATGGTAATATGTTACTATAAGGGCCATGACATTTATACAAACTCGTGCATATGAAAATAAAAATTAAAAGGTGGTGTGATTTATCATGTTGTGTGTGTTTTAGACAGTAGTGACGCTGGCTGCTATGGTGCAATCATTGGCTCCAGGGAAGATTTTGAGTCCACAGCATATTTCAGCATGCCTGTCATGCTCGCCGTGTTCGTGTAACATTATGTTGCCAGGAAACAAGCAAAGCCTGCTGATGCCTCTATCCAGTTCCAGTTGGATGTCGCCAGACTGTCACTTTTGACTCCTTTAATACAAATATATACTCTCATGGTTACGATTGTCAGAGTGAGGGTAGATCTCACTAAGCTACACTCCCTGTTTTGCAAATAACATGTAAATTATGTATCTGATAAAATTATATATGTGCATGACTGTCTATGATTATTTTTTAAAAACACAGTCTTAAATAGTATAGGCAGTGATCTGTACTTGCATGTAGTGACCCCAGGGAGATGTCATGACCACACCTTTAACTCTACAGATAAGGGAGGAGGCCAGAACCACTCTACCAAAAGGTCCTCGTTAATATTTAATCCTAATTAATCCTACTTTTATTGATCTATAGACCTTGTTTGAATCCTAAAGAATAAAGTGCTATATTAAGCTACAGTAGTGTTAAAAACTGTTGTTATGAAGATCTGATATTCTCTACATGTGATGATTTTCGGTTCTTGTAGAATCACTGTGATCTGTACACTTGTAAAGAAACCCCACTCATTCAGTGTGGAGAAAATTTCCCTGAGATTGCATCTCAGTTACTTTGTCACCTAAAATGTATTTTAATAGGTTGTAAAGTATTAAAGACTCATTTAAACCCACTGAGATCAAATTGGGGTTACATGGTCCGTCATCCAAAATAAGGCATACACCCATAAAATACTTATAAACTGTCATCACGCGGATGCTGATGTAGTAATGGAGACTTTGCGTGGACACAGGCAAACACTGCCATTAGCATGTTTACTTTTAACGATGTTTCCAGAGATGCTTCAGCTCCTCCCTGCCTGCGATCGGACTTAGAAACAGCTGCAGTGAGAGATGTTTGCAGTTTAAATGGGAACTCCCTCCTCTCTCCACACTTTGTGACCTTTGGAATTTACTCTTTTATAAAATGCTGTTGGAGCTGTTTTACAGGATGAACTTAATCCAACCAAAACCACAACAGCCACACAAATATGACGACTACTAAAAATCTACTAAAAAGGAAGCTGCATGGTAGCTTTGGGCTCATGACTTGCTTTGTGCAGTTGCTCCCGTCACACTGACCTCTGTCAGTGACTACTACAAAGCAGGGCGGAGCTTTAGATGAAGCTTTTGTTGAACCTGTTGAATTCCAGAGAGAGGCCTTTCCCACACTCTGCTACAGGCTCCTCCTTTTGGTGATTCAAAGGACAAAGTCAAGGCTTCATCACACCTAAAACACTTCCTCATCTGCACGCCTGCTTACATACCAAACATGCAGAGCGTATTTGGCCACCTTCAGTTCTTAACCTTAATAATATTTAATCAAGTGCATTCTTGCTTGTCTGTACCTCACATCGGAAGTCTGAATATTTAATAGGTAATGCATTTTGATGGTAATGATGTGATGTGAATAGTTAGAACATACTCAATCACAAAAATGATCATTTTAGCATTACAAAAACATTATTTTGTTGACACACTAAACACATTTTCCTCTTTTGTTGACTATAAAGACAAACACAAATGTGACACCTGAGCATTTAGTGAAGGATCTGCTCTTGTTTCCATGGCAACCTGCTTTGTGTTGTGCACTCGAACACGCACTTATTCTCATATGTTGACTATTGCAGAGCAGCAGCTATTGAGGTGTTACAGTGGTTACTTCGTGAACTGTGTGTCGGCGGCTTCTCGTCATCGCATTTCTGTCTGTCTGCTGTCGGCCTTACCTGTTTTGTCTGCATCAGTGTTGTTGTTCTCCAGCTCTCCTTGGATGGTCGGAGGGGCGCGGATGGGAGTCGCTGCCTCAGGAGTGTCAAAATGACCCTCTGAGTCAGAGCTGTGGTAGCCAGGGAGAGATACAAATGAGAGAGAGAAAGAGCAAAAAGTTCCCAAACGTTCAAAACATGAGAAAGGAGCACAGAAGTGATCATGTTACAAAATAAAGAGAGAGCAAGAGACAGAGAAACTCCTGCTACCAAAGATCAGAAAGATTAATAAAAACGACAAACCAAAAAAAAGCCCAACAGATGCACTATATTGTTTCATGTTATCATAATCTACAGATGGTCCCAGGTCAGACCAAATGTGGCATTCTCTTCTTGTGCTATATAAATAAATACTTTTTAGAGGCATGAAGAGGTGAAACTACAACTTCTTGCAACCCCCCAGGTGGTAGCATCCCCACCTGGGGGTTAATAGTGCTACAGAATACCAGGGGATGATTTCAATATTGATTTAAAGCAGGGCTGTCAAAGGGAATTGCACCAGAATTGGCCCAACAAAAACTGCCCACTGTCTGGCTTTGGGAAATGTAAAGGAGGGCAAAAAAAAATGTTAAAATGTATTTTACTTATAAAAAAAAAAACTCCCCCATGGCCATTCATACCACAATTAAGTACAAGATAAACAAATAAATGACAGAAAAAAGTGTTTTCTGTGTTCGTTTTCACAATTACAGGACAGTCTGGGCAACAAGCAACCAGAATTCTTTTTTCAAAAAAAATGTAAGCTTTTATTTCTTATAATTTAAGCCCAAATAATTGTGCTGACAGATGTCTTTCATTTGCTACATTTCTGTAAAAAAAAATCTGAGATGAACTGTTGAAATTGTACATGTTTTCCTTATATCAAGATATCTGCGGGCAAAATGCATGATTGAACTTACACTGAGAGAAAGAGCAATTTCACAAGTGAAGCGTGATGTAAAGTAAGTTTGACATCTAGAGGATATTGAGTAACAAAAAATCAAATATAATATAAGCAACTTAAATGTGCCACTGTGCCAGTTTTTATCCTCTGCAGTTGCCTTAACGAGAGTAAGTCAGAACTGGTGAAGGAGTGAAATACAGATAAAGTGAAAGATACATAGAGGAAGAGGAAGTGCAAGTAAGCCAGCCCACTATTTCCTGTTACATTGTTAGAATCATGGGGTATGAAGTATGAACCTGTAACATACAAGCTGTAAATGGTGTATTATGCTATAAAAGTGTTTTGATTGATTAATCTACAGCAGGGGTCACCAACCTTTTTGAAAGTGAGAGCTACTTCTTCAGTACTGATTAATGTGAAGGGCTACCAGTTTGACACACACTTCTGAAATAACAAATTTCCTCAATTTAACTTTAATTATATGTTATCATTAATAATTAATGATATTCATCTGTAAAGACATTGATTATGGCAACTGTTTCAGTGGAGACCAGCTAGCGCTAGCTGATGGAAAACTGGAAACAGTTGTGACTTTACTTGGAGCGACAGTAAGTATCCATAGTGTCATAGCAGGCATGAAAAGCAGGTATGAGGCCCTGATGACTTGAGAGCGGGTCGTGTTTGTGTGATCTGAGCAATGATTACCTCGTAGAGCTACCTGCCTGTGCAGTGTGAGTGTGTGTGTTCTTGTACAGATCTGACAACGTGCCAGTAAGTCTAAGAAAAACACTCTAACGTGGTGACAATCGAAAGCACTGCCACACCACAAATGTGTCCGCCCTGCAGGACAACACAACATGCGAAATACAAAAAATGACACCAATATGTTTTTCTCCTCCTCCCTTCCCTCGGCCTATTTCATCAAACCATCAAAACAGCAGAGATTCCTCAACCTGACAGGCCGCCGAGCAGGTAAATAAAACTGTGCGAGCCACTCTGTCGGTAGTCTCGGGGGCTCCGGCACAACACTTGCCTGCAGCCTTGAGATCTCTCCTCCTCGTCTTCCTCTTCTCTCTCTCCACGTTGCTCCCTCTCCTCGGTGGCCTCCTGCCCGTCTTCATCCTCCTCTCCCTCTCCCCCGCGTACTGCAGTCCATGTCCATTTAGCCCATGACACGGGTGAGAGCCAAGACATCACTCTTTATTCCAGCAGGGTCCTTTGGCCCTCTCTCACCGATTGCCGTGGATTGGTTTCCAGCACTTGACTGGTCCTTTTCTGATTCTTCCTCAGGTTTCCACCCAACCAACAGCTCTCACATCTCTCTATAGAGGTTCCCACTTCTCACAGTTCTCAGTTTGCCATGAAGGGAACTACACATTTTTACACTATCCTACTTGTATATCACTAATCTCAAAATTACAAAGACTTAAGCTGCTTTCGCTGTCCTTCTTATTCTTATTTCCAGTCACGCTCTCTGTCTCTCTCTCCGCCTGTCTCTGTGGCAGAATACCTCAGCTCTGATCAGCTGGTTTATCAAATGCTGTGCTCACTCTCTTCTCCTCTCAACCCCCTACAAACTCTCCCCTCCACCTCGAACAGCTCACTGACAGAAAATGCAGTGGGGGAAGGCAGTGAGCTGTCAGCTCAAAGAATGAATGCAGCTTCTCTTTAGGTTTCTACACGACTTCCCCCGCGGTTGAAGAATGGTACGTCCCTGTCAGGCTGCTCTTCCACTCTGAAGCAGAAGGAGGGAGTCACCAAAACACACACTGAGGGAGGAGGAGGAGAAGGCCCGTGGAGTGGAGGTAGAGGAGGAGCAGAGCTGTTTGGGGCTCCACATTTTATACTCCGGAGAGAGGTTAGGAATGTGGGGCTGGATCTTAAAGCCCCTCCACCCCCACGCCTTTGTAGGCTGTTTAACGGTTAACTGTTTCTCCCATCTAGTGGTAGCCAGACATGCATGACCAGGGGAACCAGTTCTGCGTTTCTGTTGGAAAGCCCCAGGACATTTACCTGGCTGGATTCAATTTGTCTGAGGTAGCAGTTCAGACCACTGAACTGGCAGGAAACCAAAGTCTTCAACGCAGTCAGTAACGGTGGTTAAAAAAACCCACCGTAGCAACAGAAAGAAAAAATTGGGTCTTAAATCTTTCAACAGAGCAATAAAATGCCCCGCTAAATACAGCAAAAAAAGTGATTCAATACATTTCCATGAAAACCAAGAGAGAAA
>VURO01000806.1:0-10747 GCA_015108175.1 Pelvicachromis taeniatus
GGTTGTCGTCCCCCCCCCCCCCCCCCGCATCTGTTGATCCCCATGGTTACTTCCTTGCGCTTGTGTTCTATGAAAGACGAGATGACTGCAGACCACCAGGGGTGAAGATGGGATGCCTTTGCCCCAGGGGGAGGCAACAACTGGAGTCATTTGCTGGTCTAAACTTGGCCTGGAGAGGTAATACGATTTTTTTTTAGTGTGAAAAGCCAAGGATGACCTCTCAGTCTGTGGCCACTCTCCCCATTTCTCAGATAACATGGCTCTCAAACCTTCAAAGCTCAGATGAATGCACAATGTTGAGGCAACAGAGATGGTATGGGTCAAGCAGATCTTTAGTGTCCTGTGATCAAACACTAAAAATAGCAAACCTACTGTGATCACGTATGTCAGTGACAGCTCATTTAATTGCCTTGTCTTTATATTAAATTTGAGGGGTTTTATTCATTCAACATTTTCCACCGACAAATTAACTTCTCATTAGAGGAGTTATTATCAGTTTAATGAACAAAGCCACGCTCCTTTTCTTTAAAGTGAGAGGTGCGAAGATGACAGGTAACGTGCTTTTTAAAAAAAAAAAAAATGCATTTGTGAAATCACAAAGGCTTCACGTAAAGACAGCGTCGGCTGAGGATGTTCCCTTTAATGATGTAAATGATGATTTAACGTGTTGTATTCAGGCGCCAGACTGTGTAAATGTATCTCTCAGCGCGTTTGACGTACAGATGCTACTATTACTGGAGAGCATCACATGCAGCAAAAGCGCCGGCGTCTTCGACTTACGCACAAGTCGACCTTTTACATCGATACGTAGGTGAGGAAAAGTCGATGCCAAGAGCCAACATTCATGTTTTACATTCTTCGTTAGCATTTCTTTAATGTGCCGTCATCCAAATATAGCTTAACAGACACAAAATTTGTATCCACAATAAAATGTTGCTCAAGTCAACACTAAATATGACCTGGGAAAAATGATACATGTATCGTTTAAATGACACATGACCTGCAAGATAAACAACCTGCTCATATAAATGTAACCTGGGGAAATCCATCAAGAACAAACTGGGTTTCCACATCAGTTTGATAAGTCTTGGTTTACATCCTTTGCAGCACTGTGTAAAACCTGAGGACAGCACCTTTTGATTGTCCTCCAGTCCCACTTTTCAAGAAGGCGGACTGGAGGGTGTCATCGAATCTTAGGGGGTTCACACTCCTCAGCCTCCCCAGGAAAGTCGGGGTGCCGAAGACGAGAGTTTATCTCTTAGTTCAACCTCAAATTCAGGAGAAGCAACGTTGAATACTGGACCAGCTTCTTATCATCTTGAGGTTGTAAATGGTAAATGGTAAATGGACTGATTCTTATATAGCGCTTTTCTACTCTCCCGGAGTACTCAAAGCGCTCTATACAACACCCACATTCACCCAATCACGCGCATTCATACAAGCACTATATTTTTTTAGTGCACTATCTAATACATTCATACACATTCATACTCCGACAGATGCATCGGAGAGCAACTTGGGGTTAATATCTTGCCCAAGGATATTTGGCATGCAGACTGGGGGATCGAACCACTAACCTTCCGATCAGTAGATGACCTGCTCTACCACCTGAGCTACAGCCCCCCCAGGTTGTCTGAGCGTTTCCCCAACTGGTCTACATGGATGCCTTTTTTCTGGAAGGCATTCAGTGACATCCAGTGACATCCTTTGGAAGATCCTGTGGGGGGTGTTTCAGAGTATGGGGTTGCTGTTCCCAATAAGAGCTGGACTCCAAAAGGATTGCCCTTTGTCACCGACTCTATTCAAAATGTTTATGGATAGAATTGTTAGGTGCAGCTAAGTGGTGGAGGTTAGCCACTTTGGTGGCCACAGGATCATGTCTGCTCTCAGCGACAATGTCATCATCATGCTGTGACCTCCAGAGAAATAAAGAATTATATTCATATATTATAACAAATGCATGACAAGATTGTCACATTTCGTAAGCACAGAAGGATGTTTCTGTGTTATTTCACATTTTTCCCAGACTGTAGAAGTGTAACATCGGATGTAGAGAAGACCATTTGTCCTAAAGATCTAGAAAAGAAGAGGTTATGAAGTGATTTTCAGTATGTTGCTGTTTGTCATTTCACCGCTAGATACCACTAAACTCTGTAAGTTCTACATTTATGATTCTTACATGATGACCTTACATAATGTTTGCAAGTGTCCATAATATAAGCAAAATGATACACTGTGAGTATCCTTGTGCATAGAATAGTGGTCTTAATAATAATGAAGCTTTAAACGCTCACATGCATTTAATTGCCCATTACTCCATGTTATAGTCAAAGCTCGCCTCCACAGGCTAGCATGAACCATTGCCTTTTTGCACGAGCACCCACCACAGGGGTGTGCCAGTAAGACAGCGCTGCTCTTTCTTCTCTTTTTTTCTCCTCGATCTGGCCAGAAGACAAAGCGTTCAAAGGAAGAGAAAGGTTCTTATCTGAGGCAGGGAAAAGGTTTTAACCTGAGAAGCTGGAGCAAAGAAACTTAGAGGTTGTTCCGCTTTCTCCCCTTTGTCTCTCTCTCTCTCTCTCTCTCTGTCTATGTGTGTCTCCCCCTCCTTCAGGGTTCCTGAGGGAATCACACAGTGGGTCGCATATTTGTGTTGCTGTGTGCCCACTTTATGCCGCTCTCCCCCGCCGAGCGAGGCTACGCAGCATGGAGTGAAAGGCCATGCTGGAATGCCTATAATGCAGTGTGGAAACTGTGACTGCTTTTGATTTAAATGGTTTCAGATGCGCCTTTTGGAGGTGCGCAGTAAGAAACAGCTGGTTGCTGTGGCTATTGATATGCACAAAAAGAGTGTTGAGGCTGTTAAAGTCGCCCCGTAGGCAGGATTCAGGCAGGATTTGCCAAAACATTACTTTTATCCTTATGTTGTATCATGTTTTGGTGTGTAGAAAGATGTTTTTAGCAGATTACCATGATTTGCACGAGTTCTTTCACATAACACCTTGTCTTTTCCCCAACCCCCTGAACTAATATATTATACTGTCAAATTGCAGTGTGAAAATTACAGTTGAGCTTTGAACTGCAACAATAAGCATCCGTCTGCGGCTCAGTTCTTTTTAAGAAATGTCTTTGAAAAATCTTCTGAAAGACTGCAGATTGCTTTTGATTACATGGGATTTTAGTAGATATCCCAAAGGTAAAAAAAAAAAAAAAAATCCAAAATCACATAATGGCGACTCAGAAATATACCATACATTAGCGCAATTTCTATATTATCAGTGCACTTGAAGGCACAGTTGGAACATAAAAGCATTTTTCGTGGCGCTTAGACTCTTATGGGGAGCACATTTAACGAGAATATAAGCCTGTGAAGTTTTTTCACTACTTTTTTTCTGGTCTTTGACTTTGACCAAGTCAACTGTGGCGTGTAAGTGGGATGTAAGATGCCACCACAGGGAGAACATCCAGCCAGGACGTATAGCTCAACCATAACCCTATGTCGATTTCAGCAGCCAGCTGATTGAATATACAGGAAACGCCGAGCTTAGTATCACCTTAGTAGAGATGTTTTTTTAATGTTCACATATCATCTCAAGACAAAGAAGAGAGAGAACACAAAGAAGCTATATTTGTCCTCATTTGAAAGACGATATGTATGATCACTTACTTTCATAGAGGGTTGTTGTCCAGGCTTTGTGTGATTTGTCTAAAAAAAAATGAAGGAAATTAAGTGAGATTTAATAAACACATTATTTTTATTTTATTTTTTATTAAACAGCAGGAAAAATAACATGATGAATTCAGAGAGAAGATATAGTTAAGAATGTAACTGAATTTGACTTTTCTTACAGATGTTTTTTGTCTGAGCCTGGGATCATTTCATGGTAGCCAGTAACAAAAAATACAGGTTCACTTAACATGCTGTTATGATGAAAAAATACATTTTTACTTAATTTATTTACCCGTACCTGCTGCAATATTAGTTTTTTTTTTAATAGCAACTGTATACTGTGATGAAAAACATATACCGTATATCTTCCATTAATAGCCAGGGCGCTTATTCAAAAAATTATCTGGCCGGCCCGGCGTCTAAAAGAGACCGGCGGTTATTGGAGACCGGCTCTTATTCCCTTCTCAGATGGAATTGTTGCAGAAGTAAGAGGGAAAGAGGACCCAGGCGCAGTTTTTAGACTGAGGTGAAAAGACAGTGTGTTTACTTACAGTGCTCCAAAACGTATTTCAACACTTAAAAAAAAATGCAGTTCCCAAATGTGCTCCTCCTTTGCTCCCCAGTGTCTCCTTGTCTGTGGTAGCCCAGTGCACGAGTGGTGCTCCCCGAAACTTCTCTCCGCCCGACTCTCCAGGAGAGGAAGTAAAAGACCAGAAAATCACAGCAGGTTCGCTAGCCGACAGTTCCAGTTCAGTGTAATAATCCCCCGAAGGTCACCCGGCTACTATTGGAGACCAGCGTCTATTTGTTGTGGCATGTTTTCAAACCGGCGTTTATTAGAAACGGGTGTCCATAAGAGACAGGCCACTATTAGAAGATAGACGGTAATCAAAAATAGCGCACAGACAGTTTATTACTACAGTTAACCACACAGCACCAACCACACAAATGCAAGTTTCACTAATGCCGGCTAACACCCGCTAACTGCAGAATTGGACAGAAGTGAGTTCTCTGACTCTGTGATGTGTATCAGACTCCTTTCACAGAGATTTATATCTTCTTTCAGAATAAATAGACATGAGAACCTGGTGTACAGCTGAGGTAAAAAGCAGACTGATAGCCTGCACTCATTACAGATTAATGGCAGCCAGAGCTGTTTGTGCTGCAGCAGACACTAGCGGAGATATTTGTTGTTGTTGTTATTTTCTTTTCAACCATACTTGTTATTAATCTCTGGCTCTCTTCCACAGCATGTCTCTATCCTGTCTTCCTTCTTTCACCCCAACCGGTCGCAGCAGATGGCCCCGCCCCTCCCTGAGCCTGGTTCTGCCGGAGGTTTCTTCCTGTTTAAAGGGAGTTTTTCCTTCCCACTGTCGCCAAAGTGCTTGCTCTTAGGGGGTCATATGATTGTTGGATTTTTCACTGTATGTATTATTGTAGGGTGTACCTTACAATGTAAAGTGCCTTGAGGTGACTGATGTTGTGATTTGGCGCTGTATAAATAAAATAGAATTGAATTGAAATTCTTTTTTGCACACTGTACCTTTAACAACGTTTTGAAATCCTGTTTATGATCCCTTTTTTTCTGTGCTGACAAAATAAAAGCTGATAATTAATCCAAATAGTTGTGATTTCAACTATTTCAGTCAATAGTGACTCTAGTCAATGTAGTTTTTCTAGAAATGTGAGCCCCAACGTCTCAGAAGGTGTCTCTTTTTTTGCCATAAAGACAAATTAATGAGATTTTGAACGAAAGATTATCCTGATTTTTCAGGACCCAGAGGAACAGACATAAAGTTGGACATAAAGTCACAACTTCAGCCGGTGGAAACAGCTGTGAATGGGAGGGCTGCAACCACTCAACCAAATGTGCAAGCGTGTGTCCAGAATCACAGAGAAACTGAACTGACTTCTCTCTCTTTCAGTTCGCTCGCTCTCATTTCAAACTGCTTATTTTCTTTTGCTTTTTTTGTTCTTTTTGTCTGGTACACAAAAGTAATTTACTTCGCCAAGTAGCACTATTGTTATGTTCTACACGCTGGGAGATACTGTTAGCGTTAAGCTCACATATACCCGCAGACACACTCACAACAACACAAATGCAAACCTCCCTTGCCTCTACCTGCAGACAGTGTGGAGACGAGATAAGGCTGCATCAAATGCACAACACAGTATTGATTTCCATGCCAACCAATCTCACCCAATCAAAAAAGGTCACGCTGTGTAGAAATCAAAAAGGGGCCTCTTTGTTTCAGAATTGCATGCCGGGTAGCCTTCAGGCAGACCGACTCAGTGAGTGAGACAGTTTGAAGCGGAACGTTTTTCATCTGTGGCTAACCACCTCGTGCAGCAGGCAAAATTGGAAAACAATATTGATATCTGACCAGTGTAATGGCTGAGATACCAGTGTGAGGAAAGACTTGTTTTTTTTTCCCCGTCTCCTTCCTTTTGAGAAAAGTAGTCCTGGTTTTCTCTCCTGCATGGCAAAAGTACAGCCGTTACAAACGCCGGTGTCAGCGTGAATCTAATTTTGTCAGCTCCGTGCCATGCCTTCCAAACTCAATCTGTAGCCCTTGTCTGTTTCTGTGACTCACTGAGACATGATTAGCAAGGCAACAATTCAGATCTTTGGGGCTGGTGGGCGGATTTCACAGCCTTCCTGTTGCTCGGTGTGATGACGGTCAAGATGGGGGCTTTGGAAGTTGTTTTTGATGTGTTTGTGTTGTTCCATGCTGGGTCTGGGTCACCCCTACATGCATTAATGAGCTGATGCGGCGTTTGAAGTTGGCCTTCAAATCTCCTTTGGTGCTCTGGCCCTGGTGTCCACCCCTCTATCCTCAGACTTTCTTGCTCTCAAATCCACTCTTTACAGACACAGTCAACATCACAGGCGCAGGCAGATGCTCAGTCATTTACATCGCCAGCAGGAGACGCGCGGCCTCACTCTCCTGCAGTGAGCTACTGATGATGAAATGAGGAAGAATGTGCATCTCTGTTTTGTCAGATGTCACAGGCGTGGAAGAGTTATGCACAAGGTATTGCTTGGTATTGATGCCTGACGCAAAGTCTACATTTGAAGGCTGGAACGTGGAGCAAGTCACAAGTTAATCATCCAGATGACTGCGGTGTGTGTTCTGTCTGGGAGCTGTGTGCTTTGTCCTTTGCTTTCACACACTCTACAATGTTGTCTTTGCTTCGTGGTTTAGGCACTAAAAACTATTTGGCTAGATTGAAGCAGTGAGACAATTAACAAGATTCAGAAATGTCCCTTGACAAAAATAACCCTGCTTGTTGAAAAACGAGACTGGCCCACTGGCTTTAATGTGACCCCAAGTGCTTTTTACTAGTGTCCATGTTTGACAAGTCAGATGTACGAGACATGTCTTAGTGTGACCCCAAAGGACACTTCTCAGTCATTTTGAGACTAAAGTGGCTTTGGCAGCATGCGAGAATAGGGACTGGTTTTATATTTAGTTTAATATTGCTTGTGTAGAAGAAATTTGTGACAATCCAAAACCTAAAAAGCAAGAAAAGCAAGAGAAAACAATAAAAGTAACACCCCCAAAAGGACATGAATTCCCTTTACATTTACACTCGACTGGATAACTTGGAGCATCACTATTCCTCCAACCTCCAAAAGCACATTTTGTCACGTGTCTTTGTGATGCCGTCAGCTGCTGACAGAGGAGCAGTATTTGACGCCCTGGGATTCGAATGTGTGGATCGGATGGCACTGACGCAAAACAGTGAGAATATCAAATACAGTTAAAAAATAAATAAATAAATCCTTTTCCTCTCTTTTGCTCTCAGTGAGTTGTTTTACCCACTCTTTTGCCAAGGCCCCCTCAAAAAAAAAAATCCCCATTTTTGTTCAGGCAGCCAGCGCGGCCTTCCAAACGCACAATTGCTTTCCTCTGTGCGCTCCCCTGTTTCCTGGTATGCTAATTTCCTGTGATGATCAGAGGGACACAGGGATAAAAGTGCTGCGCTTTAAGCACTTTGTAGTTTTTATGTTGTTGCCATAGTAACATGAAACTGGAGGCCAAATCAATGTGGCTTCTCTCATTTGCATGGAGAAACAGAAACCTTAAACAGAAACAAAAGGAAAAGAAAGGGAGGGACGAGCGAAAAGAGGCAAGAAGGAGGGAAAACATCCCACACTGCAGAGCATCAACCTTCCTTCTGAACGAGCTAGTTTAACAAGAGTAACTATTTATGTATATATGGCAAACACTACTTCAACAACAATTGCTTATTTAAGTGCAAAAACACAGCGACGCCCCAACTCTCCCTGCGATCTGAGAGCATAGCTTCCATTCTGCACAGTTCACTTGATATGCATCCCACATGCTGCTCACTCCACTTTGAAGTTGTTCACGGGGCTATGAGGCTATGATTATCCCATCCCTGACAAACCTTCCATTCCTGCTCTGAACCGTGTGCTGCTGACTGCAAGAGATGTGGAGCAACAGCCCTTACTACAACCGAGTCCGAGCCCCATTCTCATTCAGCTCGTGAATGCCTAATTAGTTGTTAATTAGAGCTTGGCTCCTCCGTATGCCACTCAGGCTATCTCTGCATTTATCAGGCTCCCAGACTGGCCAGCTGTTAATGAATGGTGTATGTATTCAGACCAATCTGTTTGTCTTCAGCGTGCACTCCCGCATGACGAATAAATGTGTGGGTATGCTTGAAATGATCGCACAGTCAAAATGTGTGCAGGTAGCGCAGATCTATCCTCTTCTACTTGCTATTAACACCAAACCCTTCGGTCTAATTATCATTCGTTCAGACAGATTGGCACCAAATATGTATGCATATTCTGTATGCAGTCTCCTCCCATGCATCTATTACTACGCCCAGCCGATTCCAAGGGTTGTTAGCGACACAAAACGGTTCGACTGCGCCTGCATCAGCTTTATAATTTATCATGCAGCAGTTGAGGTTAGTGACAGAAGGAGGCTGATGTCAGATCAGCATTTGAGGAGCTCCCACCCATGAAGAGGGAAGGAAGGGACTATATAAAATAGGAGGAAATCAGATCAGGAGGTTCTGGGTGGTATTTGTAGAAGAACTCAGGGGTATCTTGTTATCTCTGTCTGCTTAAGAAGTCCTGCTTTTTGTTGGTTCTGGCAAATGATGAAAATAAAGACTTTAAAAAAAAACTCATTGAAATTCAAAATCCACAGGATAATCTTAAATATTTAAAAGAAAGAGTTCAGCGGCCTAACATTAGCAGGGATCACATACTGTATATACCCCCCTCGGGTTACAGTCAGAGGTTAAGTCCATTTAAAGAGAAAAACTAAAGCAGATTTGGCTGCGTCCCAAGGAAACGTGGTGTTTGTAAGGCTGGCATGTAATTACCTCCCAACAGCAGCCCACTTAGCACTGGGCTTAGTCTTTATAGGCCCCCATAATGCATTGCAACCATTAGTCACTCCACATTGGTTGTTCGTCATCTTGCAGCAGTCGAGAAAACTAAAGATCATTTTGAAAGAGGAGACACATGACTGGAATACTCGCAATCCCAACGGGGGGAATCTCTGGGAATTTGTAGAAATGGAGTCAGAAATTCACTGTAAACTGGGTCTGCGAATGGAATTCAGAGATGAAAGCCAACTGCGTTTGCCATTCTTCGCACAAGGGGGCAAATTACCGATGACGTCGCCATTGTTTTCCGTGGCCAAACACATTAGCTTTAAATGAGGCTCTGGCTCTGTGACTACCGGATCCTCTCATCAGGCTTGAGTCCTCGTGGTAGCCTTGTGTGATATCTCTCAGGCAGGAGCCGAATAAACACAGAGTAAACACTGACATCATTTGTGGGAGCTGATCAAGAGTGACATCAGCAGGAAATGTTTAAAGAGCAGTGCCTAGTTTCGGGTGGAGGCTGTGTTTAGTATTAGCTTTAAACTCCCCCCATCGTACTTTCCTTTATGTAAAAAGTTACACTGGCCTCCTTCTCACACATCCCAACTAAGCATGCACATCTACATCACACAGTGCCCTTTATTGCCAGTGTAAAATAGCTAAATACATTTTTTTATGTTACAATAGCTTTTACATGTTATATCAGGAGCTATCTGTTTGGTGTGCCTGATCTTGAGCTTTTATTTGAGTTAAATTTAAAGAAGGTAAAACATGAATGAACTCCATAACTCAATGGAGTGAAGTGGGCTGAGTAAGAGAACTATGAATAAAAGATGGATGCAGTTACATTGTCTTTACCTGCTGGTTTGTGAAGTCCTGCTTTGACTGTTTGTATGGAGTGTAAAGTTATCAGCTAATACTAGCAAGCTTAGTTCAGGCTGCACTGCATAGGCAGACATCTTCTTATGAGTGCTAAGTAAATAAAATACTAAAGTCAAACTACCATATATCTTCCAATAGTAGCCCCAGGCGTTTATTCACAAAAATTATTCTGGCGTTTAAAAGAGACCGGCGGTTGTTAGAGACCGGCTCTTATTCCCTTCTCAGACGGAATTGTCGTGGAAGTGAGAGGGAAAGAAGACCCAGGCGCGGTTTTTAGACTGAGGTGAAAAGACAGTGTGTTTACTTACAGTGCTCCAAAACGTATTCCAACAGTTCACAAATAATGCAGTTTCGTATTGTGCTCCTCCTTTGCTTCCGAGGGTCTCCTTGTCTGTGGTAGCCCAGTGCACGAGTGATGCTCCCCGAAACTTCTCTCCGCCTGACTCTCCAGGAGAGGAAGTAAAAGACCAGAAAATCACAGTTAGCAGGTTCGCTAGCCGACAATTCCAGTTCAGTGTAATAATCCCACTTTGATGGTCGCCGCGCATCCAGCTTAAATGCCACTGGTCGTAAATGACAGTTGATTGGAAACAGCGGGCCGAGTGATGAGACGTGGGAGGACCGACGACAGCGCGGAGGGACTTCCGGGTCGAAGGTCGCCCGGCTACTAAATGGCAAATGGCCTGCATTTGTATAAGGCTTTTTCTTAGTCCCTAAGGACCCCAAAGCGCTTTACACTACATTCAGTCATTCACCCATTCACACACTGGTGATAGCAAGCTACATTGTAGCCACAGCTGCCCTGGGGCGCACTGACAAAGGCGA
>VURO01000807.1:0-10867 GCA_015108175.1 Pelvicachromis taeniatus
GTGCACCGCCGCCCGACCGACCCAGCCCTTAGAGCCAATCCTTATCCTGAAGTTATGGATCTGACTTGCCGACTTCCCTTAGCTGCCTTGTTCTAACATGCCAGAGGCTGTTCACCTTGGAGGCCTGCTGCGGATATGGGTACAGGGCCAACGAGAGCCAGCTTGCTAATCTAGTCTCTTTTTCGCGCTAATTCGTACAACACTACTTTGGCTGGCGGACGGACATGTGACCAACATATCACTCTTTTCCGTGTTTGATCACATGCCTTTCAGCCAGGCAAAATGGCGGAACAAACCAAAACAAATCCTCTTACGATGTCACAAAAATCATGAAAAAGCCTTAGAAAAGCCGCACCGGACAATAAGCCGCAGGGTTCAAAGCTTGTACAAAAAGTAGCGGCTTATAATCTGGAAATTGTGGTAAGCTGTATGGTAAGTCATGCTTACAAATTCTGAAGTTAAATGTTTGAAACAATGTTTACATTTTTCTCCATTTTCCTTACCACAGGTGTTATTTTGCACCTCGACGACCCAATACTTATTTCAACTGAAGCGTGTTGTTGCCAGGTCATAGAGTTAAAAACCTCTCCTTTGTCTGCTCCATAGGCCAGGTAGAAAAAGCCAGAATGGAAGCTTTCCTTGCCTTAAGGGGTGCTTATATGCTTATAATGCTTGAGCAGGATTCTCAGTGCCTGATCAGCAGAACGATGACACTGATGCTCGGGCTAGCCATCTCTGCTACCATGACTCCGCCAGCATTATTACATGTCCAGATACCATCTTTAATTCTACTTCCTTTAAACAAGGTGGATGTGAGGGTCATTAAACCTCCATTCATAACAGTAATTATGTGATAAGACTTGCTGAGGTAAGATGGACAGGGAGGCTTTAAGGGGAGGAAGACTGAATAACCAGCCTTTTATTTTTTTTTTTCCCAAGGTTGAGCAGCTATGCACATTATGTTTCCATCAGTTTATATCAGAGGTTAACTTATTGTGTCTCCTGAGTAGGCGTTATCAATATCAGCATTTAACATTTAATGTGCAATTTTCCAATTAACAGAATAATTACCGTCTCTAGGACACAGATATTGTGGTTTTTTTATATGATGTTTGTAGTATTTTTCTTTGACAAATGATTGAAATTAATTGAATATTAATGTCATGTTTGATTGATTTAACTCTACAGTTAACATACTACTGCTGATAAAACTGCAAATGATTAACAATGGAAATATAACACAGGAAAACAATGACAGCATGTTGAAGATTTGTGAAAGGTAATCACGTAAAATATGTTAACTGGATTTCATGTTATATACTAGTGAATCTATTATGCTAATGTATAAATTTTCAAGATTATAAATGACAAAAAGAAGTGAAATATTTATTTTCTGATATCCCCTTACTTGTCTGCACTATCCTAACTGTCACCAGAACACCCAGAGTGTTGACTCACGGAGAAGCAATAAACTCTACCGAAACATACAGCTAATTCACTTTAAACTCCATCAACCCTTTTCCCTTGTCGCCAGTAACACTGCAGTACAGCGCCTGCATTAGGCAGGCTTCCTTGCATGTCAATAGTCAGCCATCTGCTCTGGCTCCTGTAACGGACAAGAGCCCAGCAGAGAATTTCACCCATAGGAGGCCATATTTGGATAAATGAGGTATAGACAAGATGGTTAGAAGCTCAGCAATAGGCAAAAAAAAACCTTTGCACCCATTCACCTGTGAGGCAATCCCCCAGCTTTATATATAGGGAATGATGTATTGCTGTCTTTTTATCGCTGACCTGAGTGTAACCTGTGTTTGACCTGGTTATGGCTCAGTTCTTTGGAGGGGGAGCCATCATAAGTAATCTGTTTCAGGGGAGAATGCAATATGCTGCAGGCATGTCTATTGTGAATATAAAGCCAAAACAATTAGGGATTTGTTTTGTTCAGTTTATGGTAATTTTCGGAGACAATCAGACACGAATCCATCACACACCGCAAATTCCACCTACAATGGAAACACACAAAACCACACAAACTCTTTTCTACTTTCTCGCCACCGGTTGTACACACCCACATAGATCCACCCACACACACATGCAGATGAGAACATGCACATACTCAAAGCCCTGCCCGGTGTGAAAGCTGAGCAGAACAGAAACAGTCCAGGTTACAAAAGGGGCTACAGTGCAATCAGTGGAAACACAGGGGGAAATTCAATTAAATTTCTTTCTGCAGAGGAAATGCCGTACACACAATATAACCGTCTCTGTTCGGATTCCATTATGTTGTCACAAACCATGAATCACAATGAAAAAAGCCTCAAAACAAGTTCGATTTTCAGGAGATGTTGACTATAAATTATTTCTCTAACCCCTGGCTCAGTTTTAATTATGTAAGCGCTTGCTTAAAGTTCTTGCTGCCCACTGAGTAATCATTTCATTTCAAGATGACAAAAGTGAAATAAATTTTGAAATAGGAATTTTCCGGAATTAGTTTTTGCAGTGATGTTTTCCTAAACCCAAATAATTTCTTTTTGCATTTTGCATATGATAATTATTTCTAACTTAATTTCCAAAGGCAGTCAAATCGTTGTTCTTTCACTGACACAATACTGTCGCCAATTCAAATAGAAGGTGTTTGCGTCTGAAGATACACTGTTAAGTGAAGAGAGGATATGAGAAAAAATATATTTCAAACACAGAGTGAAAACTCCCCGAGGACCATCAGTCAGAAGACTGCAGCACTTAGAAACTAAAATAGTGCCAGGCAGAGAGCATAATTAGGCATTTTAAGTGCTTTACATAATACAGTCAGTCATAATGAAGGCCCTGTGGGATCCAGAGGCTGGGCGGCTATTGTCACTCTGCTGCAGTAGGAGCATTCATAAGAAGGCTGGAGAAAGAGATGGAAGGATATGGGGGAAACAGAGAGGTGGGAAGTAATAATGCATAAAAAAAAAACTGCGGTTACAAAACATAAATATAAAATTGTGAAATGGAGTTAACTTAATTAACATACAGTTCCATTACGCAGTCAAGAAATGAGCCAAAATCAGTGATTTACATTTTTTAAATCCCTCACCCCCACAGTGCACATGAGACACATCCAGACAAACATAATTAATTTAAAATGTGATTTTGTAAAGTACATAACAAGGTTGCCGCAATACTTTGCTATAACAGTATTCCTCCCTTTGTCTCCCTATCGCTTTTTCTCCCACCTCTTTCTGTCGTTCTTTGATGAGTGAACCACTTGATGTTGACAGTGGATTGATGCAAGCTCTTAATGAATGATGTTTCATTAATGGTCCCTTAATCGGATTACCTGCAGGCAGACAGGCTTCATCTATCTCTCTCGGAAGTTGAACACTGAAAGAAGAAAACCACATTTAGAGAACCAGAGACTTACATCTGTTCCACATTTAACTTTAATTGCACGGACACATTTAATGGACACAAGCTTTGCTTATATTGACAGTATGCAGGCGGCATACAGGAGGTAAGCAGGTGATATGAGCCTATATTTTTTAAGAAGTGCTTTACAACTGGATCCCTTTACAGGCAACGTTGCCTAGGGCTTTGACAGTTTTTTTTAACAGTCAGAATGAACTGATGTACATTTTTACTAACACTGATAGGATAGCATGGTTCAAGGAGAGGAATTTTTAACTAATCAGTCCATTCACAGATTGTAATAGTTCACAAAAAAAAAGCAATGGAAAAGAAAATAGTTTACTGTTACGTGATCAAATGTATTTCCAAGGCTTATGCTGTCTGACCATGAAAACTACACTTTGTGAATAAATCATGTTTTACTCAACCATTTTGTCAGAAAATATTTTTTGTGATGTCTTTTTTTCAAAATCTGGACACATCTTGCAGGTTTGTAATTCTGCAGACAACACATGTTGAATGCTAACTTATTAGAAATACTGCACAAATATATCAAAGAAATGAAGAGAAGGCAGCAAGCTCATTTGGGCAGAGTCTGCTGTTACACTCACATTATGCACTGCTCTCACTGCGGCACTAACACACCCATTCAATCAAGGTGGTAACTACATAACATTAAAACGACGGCTTTAAAATAATTTTTATGGTGCGCTGGCTTGTAATAGGACCAACACAGTCTTTTTAATCTCATTCTCCCTCTCAGACATGTGTTGTAGCAGTACTTTGGTTAGCAGGTAAGATGTTCTGGGAATATTGTTGCCAAGGACGCACTGACAAGGATGCTGAGAGCAGATTATGTGTACTGAGGACACAAGGCCCTGTGGCAAGGGACTGTGTAACAAGCACCAGCTGCATGAAGTCAAGAAGAAGCAGTGCGCATGGATGCGGAAGAGGGATACAAGGGACAGGCTGCTAATTAAACTTAAAGCTAGCACAACCAGGTCAGATATAGTCTAGCATTTCTGAATAAATGCTGCTCACTAAACAATATGTTAGAACTGCACTATTTAAGATTGAGAAAATATACCAAAGAAAATGAGTGGCTACATTTTTCACTAACAACTTTCTGGACTGCCTGGCATTTTGACTTAATGCTTATTTTCTGAGCAGACCAAGACTCCCAGCTGGGGATAACAGAGGAGGTGGACTCTGCTGCCCTTCAGAAGCAGAAGAATATGGTATGGTCAAATGATCTACAATAGGGCTTGTATTGCTGCTCTTTCTTGACGTTTGACAAAGTTGTCAGTTCACCAAGCCAAGGCAGCCCTGTTCAACAGAGATTTAGCCACTAGCATCGTGGTGGACATCTGCTGTATATATTCAAAACTGTGTTAGAGGTGCATTTTTTCATAGCTGTCAATAGCTGTGATTATATATTCTAAAGGTAGAAGAATAAATTGTATAAATTAAATGCTGAACTAATGAGGTTTTTTTTTTTCCAGCTGAAGCACATGTAATACCAAGTTGTCTGTTGCTGTGGACAGCAAAATTGCAGGTTTGCACCCAGACAATGTTTTTTGCATGAGCAATTGAAAGGCTGTGCTTCAGAACCATTCACCACATGAACTTGTAATATATTCTCATGTGGTGACAGAATAATTGAAATAGTGAGTTCCCAAATGGGAAAATTCACATTAACCCTCCCCTGAGCTTGAACAACAACTCAAAGAGACTGCAAAGAATTCTTGCACATCGCAAGTTGTTGACATCATATATAGATAAGACTTGGCTGTCAAAAGTAATTGCTTGGTCGATTGCAAGAAAGTTTTGATTAAAGTGTGAGATAACCAGTGCCTTTTTTGTGCTAATGTTAAATATGCAGCATGGAATTATGTTGCAACCCCGACTTGAGCTCCATGTAGAGTGACCTAAAATACGGACATTACGTATTTGAAGAAACCCTGATGACAACCCAGGTAAAGCAATAATTTATTATGTAATTATGCATTATGTCATTTGTTATTATTAGGTAACTCTTAGGTAACCTTGAAAACTCGAGTTGGTTCAGAACATTGCAGCAAGACTTGTACTTGGGACTGATAAGGGAGGCCATGTTTCTCCCATATTAGCTTTTCTTCTTTGGCTCTCTGTTAAATTCTGAACTAAATTTAAAATCCTTCTCCTCACATACAAAATCTTAAATACTCATATTTTAAAGACTTAACAGTACCTTATTCAAACCTTTTGATAAAACCTATAATTCAGGCTGGATTAGGTGATCTTGAACCATTCCTTAGTTATGGTGCAATAGGCTTAGGCTTCTGGAGGGCTTCCCATGGTGCACTGAGCATTTTTTTTCTTCATTCACCTCTTTTAACTCTCGTTGTGTTTATACACCACTACTATATTTGTCCTGTTTCTCTCTGCTCTCTTCTCTTTCCCTTAAACCCCATCCAGTCAGGTCAGATGGCTGCCTCAGCCTGTCATTTCCTGTTAAAAGGGAGTTTTTCTTCCCTTCTGTCGCCAACTGCTGGCTAATATGGGGTCATGTGATTGTTGGGTTTTATTTCTAATACTGTAGCATCTTTACCTTATAATTACTGCTGTCAGCATTAATGCCTTAACGCAAACTGATCCGTGTTAATCCCCGTTAACGAGATCCCCGTTAAAACCGCCATCACGACTAATGTGATTAACAATTAACCCATCTGGAGCGCAGACTGACTCAAAATCCCTTAAATGTCTTTGTCAACGCAGTTTGTCCAAAGTTTGTCCATTCTATGCTCCAGACGATTTGAGTGCGTTAAAAATTTTAATCACGTTAATCGCGTTTAGCTTAACGTTGACAGCGCTACTTATAATATAAAGGGCTTTAAGGTGACTCTTGTTGTTAACTAGCACTATATGAGTAAACCTGAATTGAATCAAATAAATGGAAACCACAGTCAACACATTTTATTGCGTTGTTTATAAATTGTGACATAAAATCATGTAAACCCAGTGAGGTCATAAGAACAACTTCAGTGCAAACAGCCAACAACTGAAGAGCAGATGAGCACACAGTTAGATTTCAGCAAAATTAAACAGCACCAAAATTCTGTTAACACAGCCAAACCGGCTGCTGTTGTCACTGCTCGGAAAATGACACATATCTCTGCTTTAAGCATCATCTTGCACACTGCTTCCCTGAAAAATACAACAGTGCATTTGCCATTGTTGGAGAGATTTCAATAGCACTGCCCCTGCCTCGGCACAGGCTCTGAGTTCAGCCGCAGCCTAGAAGGAAAGTTGATATCTCTGGTGCTAACATTTTTCTGAGTAGGGCTGAATTTTTCCTTTCAAAAATGTGTGTATAGTAATGAAAACCAAGCAAGAATCCCATCACAACACTGAGTAAGCATTCTCACTTTTATAAACTTGGCAACCTTTTACAAACAGCAGGCTCACTATATCTGTCAGGAGCAAGCATTACTTTGCATAAGTTTTTATTCAATTATTTTTAACACAGCACTGTTATTCAGTTGTGTACATTTAGAGAAAACCAAAAGTTCACACTCAAAGTTCACGACACACACACTGTTAATTTACAGCATTTAGTCAAAACTGGCAAAGCAAGGAGTTTGATGACAGGTATAAAAGTGTATGACAAAGTGTGAATTTTGTATGGGATTATCTAGCAGGGTCAATTTGGATGTAGGAAAAATAACAACCCACTATAATGTTAACACCATAAAGTTCACACTCACCCGTAAGAGAAGTAAGCCCATAGGTATATGAAAAATGAGAGAGCCGGTCGGTGTGTTTATTAAGTTCTCTCCTGCAACCATTTTAAGTTAGAAGGTAGGCCAGGATGAAAGTGTATATCAGATGTGAACTTTTTAAGTGTGATTTATGGAGCTGCTATGATTGAGGTGTCAGGATTTATGGCCAGACCTGCTGACAGCAATTACTCCCCAAACACTAATGCAACTGAAAATTCTCCTTTGATAGATCTAGTTATTAATGCAAGTACACAGGTATGCAGCCACTAAGGGCTCCGTGGAAAGGTTAAATTTATCATGGTGACATTTTCTTTGTATTATGCTACCAATGTGGCCAAGGGACAGTGGAAGGAGATGCACAGCGATGCCCTCCAGTAGTACACCTATCCCTCAAATATTGGAATATAAAAAACAAAAACCAAAAAACGAATTTCTGACTTAAATGTATAGATTTCTGTGGCAAGGTCATCTCCAAAAATAATATTACCATTATTTTTACAAGAACAAACAGATCTAATAATGAGGTTACTGTCACATTAACTTAATGCTGATTAGTTTTCATGTCCCTTTTAAATGAAAAAAACACAAAAAAAAGATGTACTAGAAAAGCTGTTTATCAAACAACAATAAAAAAAAAGGAACAAGGATGTTTATTTAGTTATTCTGAAGTGCTGCCAGGAAAAACTCTGGATGAAATAATCATCTTTGTAATATATTTAAATGCTGTTTGAAATTAATCATACCAGTTTCTACCTCAGGACATCAGAGTCCTGTCATGTACAAACTTGTCACATTATTTATGTGAACAGAAAAAAAAAGTGTGTGCTTAATCATTGTTGTTTGTGTGCGTGCGTGTGTGTGTGTGTGTTATAATATCCAGGTTTGTGTGTCTGCCAGTTTCACATCTTGTTCTCTGCACAAAGATAGAAGCTGTACAGTGACTTCACAAAACGTAAATGAGAAGTTTAAAGAAGGAATTTATGTTACATGAAAAGACTGACGTAAAATAAAATAATAAAAAAAACCAGACAAAATAGCTATTCTTTTTAAGTCTGCACAAACATCTTCGGGTTCATACTTGAAGTGCTTATAAAGAAAAATGTCTCTGCAATCTCAGTTTTATTTACAAAGCTTAAAAAAAGGAATAAAAACAGCTTCCAGTTTCCTGTTAAGTGACCTTAATGGATGCATGTTTGAACCCATGTGGTGAGCCATGGCCAGCAGGGAAAGAGCACCTCTTGTTCCCTGTGTTTCCTGAAGCATCCAGCACCTTGGGGTTGATGTTTTAATGGAGTGTGGGAGGCAGACTCCTGGGTGTTTCAGCATTATAATCCAGACTCTCCAGAACTCAGCGTGGCCCTGTGTGTTGAATGCAAATGCAAGCTGAAGAGAGAGCACCTCAATTCTGATCTCTGTCTGAGATTCATTTGTTCAGAACACTAAACTGGCTTGAAGATGCAGTGAAGCCTCCATGCGTCTGTAGAGTAAGTGTTATCCCGTGGCCTGGGGTTAAGTTGGGATTTGTAATGTGGGTGGGGGCTCTTTGGTTTGAGGGTTAGAAAGTTTGAAGACTGAATGTGCCGTGGCTGACTCCCCAGATAGTTTAGGCCCAATTTAACCCCTGGCTGTAGCATCTGTTCTTGCTAGGAATCCATTATTCCTGGGGATTATAAATACATTTAAGCTTCGTATATATTTTACTTTTGCAACTCATAACAAGCAAAATATTTTGGTATTGAGAAAAAGAGCCAAAGTGATTAATTATACCTGTTGTGAAAACAGAAGGTTATTATTTTTACTTCATGATGGAAATGGAGAGCGGAGCTAATGTGCTCTGAGGTGTTGCACCTGGGTTTCCCATGGTGAAGGGCCCCACACTCTCTGAGAACATTTTGGAAGAGAAATGAATAGTTTGTGTGTCTTCACTCCTCTGACGGTTTCATCTGTGCTTTTAAGGATTTTATAGGATGTTGAACCAGCAACATTTGTTATTTTGGTACAACCAGTTCTGGGACTCTTAACATATGGTTAGTTTAAAGGTATCAGTAGTTTGCATATTGCGGTCAGTTGACCCCCTCCCAATTCAAGTGCATAATCCCAGCTATGGTGGCCACTATAGGACAAACACTGGCCGTCATTCTGTTGTGAGTGTAGGTTGTCAGTCTGCTGATGCATCTTAACTATTGTATTCATGATGGCAGGGAAACATGGCACCTTCCCATTCCTGTGCATTTGTGTACATGTATGCTTATGAGAACACACAAATTTGTTATAAGATGTATTTCCACACTAGTGAATGTATATTTATGATTAGAACGTTTGTTTCTATTAAACAATATCAAATGGTACTTACGGTACCTTTAAAGTAGGACAACAACAGCACAGGACAGCACAGGCAAATGGATAACAAAAGCACTCTGTTTAGTCAAAGAACGTAAAGCACAAAAACAAACAACAACAGGAAAGAGGATGAACTAGGTTTAAAATAAACTTTAAAAAAGGAATTGTTCTAGCAGAATAAAATGACTGAAAAGTATCTAAAAAGCATAGTGGTTTAGGACATTATCTAAGTGTTCACTCACATTTGGCATTTTGTACCATGTCTGAGCACATTTAACCCCCAAGGTCCAATTTGTTTGACTGGTATGATCACTGTGCGCTGTGCTGGGGTGCAGCTGAAAAGTTTGGCCCTGGCATGAATCAGTTGCACTCATGTAGTACCTTGGAATGCCAAGTCTCAAATTCCGCTGCCTCTCTGGAAATCAGTTTATGTATTTAATAAATTTGTGAGAGGACATCTGCATAACATTATGAATCTTGTGTTTTTTACAAGACCACTTTTCAAGAGGTCATGTTTGGATGAAAGAGAGAGATCAACCATGAGAGACGGGAGGTGAGATGCTGAGACAAACTGAAGTGTACTTGGACCCGGACTGTTAAGCACAGAATGAACCCAGGCAGTCGTGCTTGGGCACACACTGCGGACAGTGTGAGTACACTCTAACTGGCGACTGGTCTGCCACGCTAAATGGTTTAGGGCCTTCTCTCTTATCTCTTTTATCATTGGACACACTGGAATATCCTGGATCTAAGCAAAGGGGACGATGAGTGATATGAGGCTAATCTTTGACAACTGTTCATTTCACTTTTGTGACAACATCCATCTTTGTGCAGCATAATTATAATGTAGTCTTATACAAGTCTAGTCAGAAGCCTTCATAAACTTTCCTCCACATTTGTCTTTGACCCTGCAAAGGTCAGAGAAATGTGTTTAGGAACCACCACCCTGGACTTTAAATACATAGGGAATCATTGAACCAAGACATTTGGGGAACCGAAAAGGACCCGTCAGATAGCCAAAAAGGAGGTAAATACAAAAAAGTAAGAAGGGAAAAAAGAAACGGCACACTAAATAATTAAATTAAAAAATAAACAAAAGTAGATAAAAAGAGAGACCAAATAAACCTCAACAAATGGAGACCAAGACAGGGAAGACCAGAAGAAACTGATAAATAGTAGACTACAAACAGACAGATGGGCATAACAAGATAAGAACAGGGGACAAAACCGATTTGTAGTATATGAATTCTCTGCATTCTGTATTACTGCAAACTAATGTACTCCACGTCGAGCAAAATACACTATTCAGGGCATTTCCTTGGGTAATAAAGAAAATTACATCAAAACTCAGTATAGAAACTATAGTTTAGTTTTAG
>VURO01000807.1:17706-40549 GCA_015108175.1 Pelvicachromis taeniatus
TTATATTTTCCCTTTTTTTTTTTTTTTTTTTTTTTTGCGCCATGGTTTGTAGCACCAGCTTTCTGTGATACCTATGTTTACTGTGAAGTGAATAGTGAAGGGACCAGACATGCATTTAATCAGACTAGCCTGTTTTTTTTTTTTTTTTTATTAAACACTATTTATAACTGACTCATATTTTGCTTCCAACAAGCTTTTTCAATCATTTCAGTCCAGTCCTTTACCTGACCATTTTTATAAGATTCCCTTCCCCATTTTCTTAGTATGGTAAACCACTTAACATGTGTGAATCATTCAAGCATAAAAAAGCAACGTAGCTCAAAGAGTGAAACATCTAGTCTACACATAATGGAAATCTAATCGAAGAAACTATTTCAAATTTTAGTTAAGGCACTGTTATAAGCAGTATGTCACAAAAACACATCATTTGTTCTTTGTTCCCTGTGTAATGTTCTTAAAAAATCTGAGTAAACTAAACAAGTGGAGGACAAAAGAAGTGGCAGGCAGATGAATAATCTGACAATCATCTCCTTAAGAAATAGAAAAAAAGAATCATAGTTAATAAAGCTAACACAAAAAGTAAAGAAGTTGTGTTTGATCAATTATTTCTTTGTTCTAACAATGCTTCTTGGCAATAAATCTTCTACCACTGGAATGCTTGTTTATTTCCCCTTTAGTGGAACCACATTTGTTAGGAAAATGCATTTGTGGACTGAACAGCTGAGCATCGGGGTTACACCCACGAAAAATTTTCTCTGCCTGTGCTAAAAAGTTTATTTTGTATTGTTTTTTAAATAATGGACACAACCCAAATACTCAACTCTGTTGCTCAATCTACAACTACATTTTCTATACAAATGCGGAACAATTTAAGGGAATATAAACAGGCTTCCTAACAACAGAAGACTTTTGCCAAGAAGCATTGTTACAACAAAGAAATCATTTACCAAACATAAATACATACAGAGGAGGTCAAAAGAGAGCTACAACATTATGTCTGCAGCCATCTATGAAACACTGTAGAAGCTCTGTCATGGTTGGTTTTTTAAAATTGATGGAATTATAAACTAAGGAAAGTGTTGTTGGATTTTGATCCACCATGTAATACCATCTAGAAAGCATCTGATTGGCAATGGCTTCATTTTTCAGCATGACAATGATCCCAAACAGTATCAGTGCAGTAAAAGCATACCTAGAAAGACAGACAATGGAACACTATTAGTCATTCGAATTAGACTCTGCAGAGCCTGCACCTCAATATTATTGCAGCAGTGTGAGATCATCTTGATAGAGAACAGAAGAAAAGGCTGCCAACATAAAAAAAATAGATCTTCTAATGTCCTTCAGCAAGCCTGAAGAACTATTCCTGAAGACTACTTAAAGAAATGACAAGAAAGCTTGCCTGAGAGATTCGGGCAATGTTGACGAATAAAGGTGGTCAAATATTGATATGTTGAAATATTGACTTTCATGCTTGTTAGAACCATAAAAACTCTGTTGTTGCCTTATATTCTGTATTTCCCACTTTTCAGTAAAGCGCTACATCTATTTCTGATTTTCCTACTCAAATATAAAGAAATGAGAGAATGCTCAGAAGTTTTACAAAGCACTGTTACATTTTTCACTTTTACATTTGCTGACTTTAACAAATATATTTAAAGAAGAGATATGACTTTTCATGACTTACCGTTTCTATAAAACCCGCATACTGGCCATCAAAGTTTTTCATCTTTATTAAATTAATTGAAGACAGACAAAGCTGCCATTGTGTTACTGTCATTCTTGCAGTGAATGTTTAACATCATGTACTATTCAACTAAGCTAATGTCTGAGAAATCAATTGCTGCATGCTCTCTCACACATGCCCAGATATTAAAGTTTCAGAGCCCTGTGAATTAATGTTTAATCCTGGAAGTGTTATGCAGGAAGAGCAATATGTTCCTTGTCCTCCCCTAGGCTAGTTGGCAGCCATGAAGCTCAGTGTAGCTTGAGTCAGAGCCTGTTTACCGGAGGGGGAAATGAGGGAGGAAGTGAAAAAAATCACAACAACACAGACGTCAAATGTCTTCTACGATAAGTTTTGTTACCTCGAAGGCAGATTATATCCTGAGACAGTGGCTTCTAAAAAATATTTGTAACGCCTTTGGGTTTACTGTCTTGGAAGTTACAGTACGTTAGACGTAACTTCAGATGTATACTCAGCTTTCTTTGAGCCAAAAAAAGGAAAGGAGGCTGGATGGATCCAGTATTAGGTATTTTAATATTTGGATTTTTCCAGACTTTTAAATCCTCTGAGTTTACTGATGTGTCTGCCGTCTTGACACAAGGTTTCTCAGTTAGAAAACAGTTGGTCCAATGAGCACTATAGCAGAAATAAAAATCAGACAATCAGCGCCATGGCTGGGATTAATGCCATTGTCAAGCTGTGCGCCACCACAGGGATGTTTTAAATGGCCAGTGCTTGCTTGTTTTTAGCACTCAGAAGCACTGCTAGTGAAAGACAAATGAAGAAACTGTTTTTACTTGAGTCCACTCTCCCAGCAAAACCAGTACGCTGGCACGACTGTGCAAAGACTAACCTTAAAATAACATTAGATGCCAGCAGATTTGTGACATTTCTTAGCCAGTTGGCTAGGAAGAATTGAAATCCCCTTCTCCATGAAAATCAGTTAAGCGTGAGGGCAGTCAGACTGAAGATGGAAACAGAGTGTAACGAGTTGACAATTCTATCTGATATCAGGCTATGTTAGGATGATATGCTCCACTAGACTCACTGAGATTGATTAGATCTGACATGCACAGACAAAGAAAAACTGACAGAGACTGATGTCAAGCAAAGTACATTAACAAAGACAGGTAGGAGAAAATGACAAAGGCAGGGTTCTAGAGCAGTTGAATAAAGTTGGGTTTTCAAACTGTATTTTCATTTCTTTATGTTACCTTTCTGTTTTTATTCCTCTGGATTTCTCCACCTTCAATTCCTGCAAAATTAGTGTGACCTCAATAGCCACAAAAGCCAGAGGGAGTGGTGATTATTCCAGGTTAAAGTAAACCTTTAACTGAATTACATAGTGCCCCTTTAGCCAACGAAAACAAATAGGGAAGTCTTGTACTTTCAGAAATATAACCTCCATGGTGGTGGCAGCGTCATGCTGTGGGGATGTTTTGTCATCATCAGGAATTGGGAGACTAGTCAGGGTTGAGGGAAAGATGAATGCAACATTGTACAAAGACATCCTTGATGATGACGTGCTCCAGAGCTCTCTGGATCTCAGACTGGACCTTAGGTTCATCTTCCAACAGGATAATGACGTTGAGCACACAGCCAAGACAACTAAGAAGAGGCTTCAGGGACGCTCTATGAGTGTCTTTCGGTGGCTTTGCCTGAGCCCAGACTTGGAGCCGATTGAACATCTCTGGAGTGATCTAAAAATGGCTGTGCAGTGATGCCACCCATCCAACGTGATGGAGTTGAGAGGTTCTGCGAAGTAGAATGGAGAAACTAATCAAAGTAGATGTGCCAAGATTGTAGCATCTTACTCGAAATGATATGATGCTGTAATTGCTGTCAAAGGTGTAACAAAATATTGAGCTATATTTTGTTGATGTGGTGTACTGTGTGTAGAATTTTGAAGTGAAGAATGAATTGAATTTTTGAATAAGGTTGTAACGTAACAAAATGTGCAACAAGTGAAGTGCTGTGAATACTTTATGGATGCACTGTAAGAAAAGATTGTCTGACTTCTTTGGATCATGTAAGGCTAGCCTGCAAAGCGGTCCACCATCTGTACTGAGAAACAGTGCAGGTGAGCACAGCTGGGCCCAACGATGCCAAGCTCTCCATCTTTGTCTCCCCCTGCTTTCCCTTCGCCCCAAACACTCACACATACTGACCTGCCCCCTCTTGCCATCAGATGTCACTGAAGATGCATTTTAATCAGAATCTCAGTGATGGATTCTTTCCAAAAAGATCAATATATATAGAGCAGGAAAGAGAGAGAGAGAGAGAGAGAGAGAGAGAAACCTTACCTTTGGTAAACATTTTTTTCAGTCAGTTATTGTTTTTGTCTTTTTTTTCTTCTTGTCTCTCAAAAAGTAGAGGAGGATCAGCTTCCTCTGCCTCAGTGGACCAGCAGCCTCGCATAGATACCAAGACCCACTGTACAAGTTTATCATATGTTTTTACATTTCATTTATTTTCCTTTATTATAAGTTGTTGCAGAATAATATCTACCTCAACTTTGTTGTTGTTAACCATGCACTCTATTAAGGTGGAGGTTAGGTAAAGGTCTTGGTTATAGTGGCTGTACCAAAAAAAACAAAAACAAAAACAAGTGGCATAGGAAAAGTTTACTATTGATTAACAAAATGAAAACCAGCTACCTTTTCCAGACTTCACTTAAGAACTTATGACTCAGCGTGTGAATTTTTGTCTTGGTGAGGGAAAATGATAAACGCATAGTATTGCAATATTACCAGTATTGTGATATTACATTAAATCAAATCCACTGAAAAACCATTCAGGACTGGACTGCCCAAAGCTGCAGGGAGTTGCACACTCATGACCACTTTAGACTGCAAAGCGACTGAAAATAATTACTGTCTAATTTAAAAATGCGGGCAGATTGTGAACATGTTGCCATCAGTCTGAATGAGTCTTTGTCAATGAGCACAACTTGAGGGGACTTGACTCAGCTGGCTTCCAGCTGGCTGTATTCCAGTTATTTTCCTATAGAACATGAAGGTTGCAAGTGCAAATATAATATATTATACAGATATAATGTGAATTCCTGTGTGCGTAGACAAGAACAGATGTGTGATTTGTCGCAGCTAATTTCTCTATTATCTGAAACGGATTGCATATAATTGCCAGTTTGACCTCATTCAATCACAGACTGATATTGGACTGACTCATCTTTAATGGGCAGGTCAGTCCAACAAAATTTCAAATTATCACACATCAAGCAATTATTAGAATCTATAAAAACATTTATTACAAATCCAGATTCTTTAGATTTTCCTAAAACGCAATATGATGTCCTCCATATGCATTTGTTTCACTTCACGTTCACTGAATGTCACCATTATGTACCTTAACGATTACCAAAAATTTGTTTCTGTGACAGAATTCTGTACAAGTCACCACTAAGTAGCATAGGAAGAATTTGAAAAAGCACTGTAGTTCTGGCTTTTGCAAGCCAATGTACTACTGATAGTATTCAGAGAAGTTTTCCCTGCCGAAGAGGTTTGTGCCATAATTTAGATGATCATGAAACATTATGCAAAATCGCATAAAATTCGGAAACTATGAGCCAGACAGACTTTTAAAACTATGCCAACTGTTCAAAATCAGAACAATTATGGAAAATGCTACCGCCAAACACGATGACTGGTACTGAGGCAATTCCCAGACTGTAATGTCACCTCAAACCCTTGATCCCTGTAGCTACAGGGATTTAAAAAGATGGATTTGGAACAAGGAAATATTGATTTGGCTCCACTACTCCTGTTGGTAGCTCAGGATTAAAGAAATAAGCCAATGTGGGCACTCTGACCACTTGACAAACTTCAAAACCTATAAATTTGTATGTGTCCCCATTTAAATACATATTGGTTAATGTGTGATTCATGTATGTAAATGTGCAAGTATGTACGCAACAAACATTTTGTCAGCTGGTCATTAAACTTTTTGATGGCGCTTTCAAGCCCTCACATACAGGTCCTATGTGTTTACGTGGCACAGTCAGTGTAAGCTCCTCACTTGCAGACACCTCTCTGTTGAGCTGGAGCCTGGCAACGCGCGCGCTCCCTCTGTCTCAAACCACCTCTCTGTTCAGCTAGAGTGCTCTTTGTATAAAACACACCCCTCTGTGTCCCTGGAATGGTTCTTATTTGCAGTCCATCCCTTGTTTTTTTGTTGTTGTTGTTTTTGTCATACTTACTCTAATTTTCTCTTTGCAGTCAATTTTGCTATTCCCAAGAAAACATTAAACAATGGAATTAAAATGACATGATTTCTTTTTTATTGAAATGCAATCAAGCTTTTAATGAGTTCTTGTTCTCTATTTTATTACCATTTTTCACCTCTTTTGCCAGTATCCATTGGTACAGAGCCCGGGTTTAAAAAATAATTTCAAACATTGAGCAGGTACTTTTAAAGTTCCCAATCTGTTTGACCTCAGACTGCTATTTATAACACACAATGCCTCATTCTTCCAGCTAGACAGAGATTTAGACTAAGAATTTCCCTGTTAAAATCAGTACTTGACAAGCGATATTGAGAGTCTTTAAGAGGATTACATTGATGATGCGCCATTTTGTTAAAGAGTTTCACATTAGGGTTACTCTATTAAAGATAGTGCTTAAAATGTGTTAGCCAAGGCTTTTTGTCTTGCTTCCCCTTGATGAAATTAAGAACAAAATCAGTGAAAGAAGAGTGTGCGTTTCTCCTTGTAGTGTGAAGAATAGGTGTGGAGATGTGATTTAGAAACATGGCTGTCAGATTACTGGCTCCAGCTGTGGAGAAGAAGAGGCCATGCATCTCCTGGGTTTTCTCTGGAGGCTTATTGTCACACTGCACAGTAGACTGCTGTGTGCTGTCGCACAGCAGGGCCGCGAAGGTCAGGACATGTGGTCTCTTCTTAAAGGTAGGGAAAGTACACCCTAGTCCATGCTTATATAATGTTCTGGCTCCTTTTGCAGCAGAGCATTTCCAGCTGGATAACCTCAACTCACCAGGCTTAGAAATAATCCTGAGGTTGCAGCAGACTTTAGCATGGCAACAGATATAACTGCCCAAACTCCGAGGACTACAGACGCAGAATAAAAGTAAAACTCATCTAAAAGTTGCCACCATCCAGCTGTTATCTTGAAATCAGCAAACAGGGAAAGCTTATGCAATCTCGCATCTATCACTCAAATCTTCTCTTGTTTGAAAATTTCAAGAGATGGCAGTCAAATTAATGAGCCGTTTTATCGTTTGCCACCTTTCGTTGGTCTTGCTCGAGAGTTAATAAAACTGTCAATAATAAAAATCCATCTCAGCGTGGAGGAAATTTATTTCCCTGTTTATTACATGGTTATTTTCCATGTGTTATATCTCTGTTTTTATATACGGCCATATAAAAAAAGAGTCCAGAAATGTGGATGTCTGTGAAATAATCACTGCGTTAAAGCAATAATGGCGAATTGGAGTTGTGCGTCTGGAGAACACAGGATGGCACCTTAGCTCTCACCCACTACCTCTTACACACACAAAGTCACACATATTCACACACACACACATGCACACACACCCCCCATCTCTTCCCAGCATTACCTACACTCTCCACCATCTGTGCCACATCTCACTCTGGGCAAGTCTGCAGCACCTTTCTGTCTCATTTGCCATTTTCCTGTTTGCCTCCCTACAGTTTTCTTCTCCATCTCCTTCACACTCATGTTCATTTTGTGGATCAGCATCAGGATACATTTAACCATTAAGAGGTTACGACTGGGTTTATATTAAGTTGCTTTTGGCTAAACGGACCTCTCAGAGTGCATCTATATCATCTTTTCAATTAGATACAACAGATTAATACTTATCTCTGTGTCCAAGCTACACTGCATGTGTGAGGGGGAGAATTTTGTCAAATTTCACAATTTTTTACAGTGTGTTGTTGTTAAATGGCTTGTGTTTCTGGTGTTCGCTCAAAAGACCTAATGGAACAACTCGCAACTGATGGATGTTACTGCAGAAAATGAATATGAATGCATTAAATCAGCAATATTTTCCCCCAGTCGTTATTAATTCTAGATTTAGTTTGGCAAATAGATTTGTTTTTTTGGATTGATGCCCAAGTACTGTGTCATGAAGGATTCATTATTCAAAAATAAAACTGAAACTAGGGCATTCCTGTTGTAAACTGTTGGAGATAAATAATGCTGAAAGGTTTCAAAAAACCTTTTCATGTTCACTTTACATTAATTTTTTGTTTGTTTGTTTTTTTGGCACAGGAGGAGGGGGGGGGTTGTTTATTTTGTCTTTACTACCAAAGTAGTGTATCTTTTAGCAGCTTATTTTATTGCTATGGATTTTATAGCATATTTCAAATGTGTCTGGTTCAAAAACCCAGAAAAAGGGAAGCTCTATACTGTCTGTGATAGTCAAAGGGCCCTTTGAGAAGGAAATCTGTGGTTTGCTTCACCCAAACAACAGATGCTGTATATAAATTATGTACTGAAGTCATTAGAAAATAATTTCCTGAATTGTGAATTTATGGAGAAATCCATTTTTTGTGATGAGAAGCCTTTGAAGAGAGCTTCTTTTTTCTCTCTCTCTCTCTCTCTCTCTCTTCTGCTCTGGTTAAAACACTAATATGTGTTTTAACCAGAGCAAATACCTGAGTTCAAGAAAACAATTTTTTATTAACTTTTTTTTTTCATTTCATGCTCCTCAGTCCCTGTCCCTCTAAGAAGGCTAAGTCTTTGGTGTTTGTTGATGGTAACACGCTCTGCATTTCTGATTATATTTCAAAGGTGATGATTGAAGACACGATTCTCATCTTGACTGATGTCGTATAATTGGGCTCGGTATCTGTTGTTAGTGTCTGATGAAAGATCTCCTCTTATCCACAGCTGGTCTGCTACCTTTGATGGCACTTGTTTTTAATCTTTGTGGCGCATTTCCAAAACCGATTTTAAAGTTTTTATTTACAGATGAAGCACCACAAGATGCAAAATGGATTTGTTTTTGTTTGTTCGATGGTACACGCTTCTAAACGACAAACAAGTTTGCAGCTGAAAGTTGAACAGTGATTTGTGTGGGCAGGTAGCTCTGGAGAGGTCAAGTGAGTCTAATGCCTTCAGACAGCTGAAGATGCAGCTTCTTTATTAAGACAGCTAGTGTCAGCATCATTCTGGCTCCATGTGGGGGACAAATAATTAAAGGGAGGCCCAAGAAAAACGTCACTGGGATGTACAGGTTACCGCTTCTGATGACCTTCTCTCATCCGGGCAGCAAATTTTAATCAGAGAGTAAAAAACTTTCAGCATAATGAGGGAAAGTGCATGGTTGTCCATCGCACCTGTCCATTATGGGTGAATTACAATCAGCTGTCTTATCACTTATAGGAAGTTGGTATATATAAATATTTATCCCTACTAATTAAAATAGGCATTTTTCCCCAAGTGGGAAAACAGATGAGCCAATAAGAAAATTTGGGTGGGACTGAAATATCTTGTTAGTGCTGAGCAACAAAAAAATGAATAAATAAAATTGCCACAACAATCTGATTCACTCCTCAGTGACTTCCCCCAGCAACCTCTTAGACACTCAAGCATTTAGTGTAAATCAAATTGCATAGCACATTTTTTTTTTCACCAAAAAATACAAATAGTTGAAATCTTGTTCGACATCTTTACTTTTGCCAGAATTTTCAGCTTTAGTGCATGTTTTAATAAACATAGGTGCAGGGTGTAATTTCTGAAACTGTTTGAGGGGACGATGTTTTGGATGTGTTCTTAAAACAAGAACTTTAATGTGTACGATCTAACTTTTATATCAGAATTATTCATTTTAACTGCGTTAGTGACTGAAACTTAACCGCTAATCTCTTTAATCTCTTCATTTAAAATCTTAAATAATAAATTAGGACAGTGAGAGTCTTAATTTATAATTTAAGATTCTCAGTCTCTCATCTTTTTTGTTTTTTACTCTTGCAGGCACAGGAGAAATGTTTTAATATAAAACAAAAGGTTATATTTTTTAAGGAATTTTAACATGTCACATTTAACATTCCCGTTTCACATAGCACCAGGGGTGCCAGTTCTCTCAAAATAATCTCGAAAAAAGCACATGCTTAAAAAAAAAAGTTAGTAAAGGAAAAGTATAGGACTTAGTCACAGATTTGAACTTCAGTTACCTATCTTTCCACCTTTACCCATATCTCTGGAATCCCCTGATAACAGGGATGTGAACTACCCCCCTTTTTACAGCATCACAGAGTTTAATGTCTAACTTGTGGTTTATCCAGTGACTAATGGTCAAGTTAGGTTTGATGTTTTCACACTGAAGTGTGGCCGCTCCTTCGCCTAGGCTTATCACAGATCAGTTGCAGCCAACAAGCCACGAGCATAACATTTCTTCATGATCTGCCTGTATATCATGGCCTTCTTGCAAGATGACACAGATCGTACCCCGGTGCATGACTGTAATTCATCAAGTTGAAATAAGAAGGTGCTCATCTGACCTTCCAAATTCTGATGTTGATTGTCAGGCGTGTGTTCGACCATGACATTCACCATAATAACAATTCAGAGTTTTTGTTTTGTTTTGTTTTTGTGAGTCTTGTAAATATGATGAATAGGATTTTCTCATGCTTTTAAACCCTTTATTTACTTAGTGACAAGTGGTTTTAATGCTGAAACACTTTACTCATGATAGGTAACTGAAAAGCCATGGATGGATCAAGGTGGATTTAAAACAGAACCAGGATCATCCCACTGATGTGTTATCAATTCCACTGTCACAGAAACACAAGCGTCAACATCAAAAGTCCATTTCTGTTTACTGTCTCCAGCTGCAGTGTTCAAAAATCCCTTAGTGTGCTGCAAGGGGAGTGGATAGAAAGC
Organism: Pelvicachromis taeniatus; assembly: GCA_015108175.1. NCBI lineage: Eukaryota > Metazoa > Chordata > Actinopteri > Cichliformes > Cichlidae > Pelvicachromis > Pelvicachromis taeniatus. Next base: position 28,318 of record VURO01000807.1, read on the forward strand.
GAGAGCATATTTCTCCTATATTGGCTTCCCTTCACTGGCCCCCTGTTAAATACAGAATTTAATTCAAAATCCTGCTCTTCACATACCAGGTCTTAAATAATCAGGCCCCATCTTATCTTTATGGCCTTATAGTACCATATCACCCCATTAGAGCACTTCGCTCTTGCACTGCAGGCTTACTTGTTGTTCCTAGAGTATTTAAAAGTAGAATGGGAGGGAGAGCCTTCAGTTTTCAGGGTGAAAAGTTTTCCAGCTGAACTGAAGAAGCTTCTCGGATGAGAGGTGAAACGACTTCAAGGAAACTTAAAGAAGTCCAGATGCTTTTCTTTTCAAGCTCCTTAGACTACAATGACCTGGATGACTGAGAACCTTCACAGAGAAATCAGCTTCCAGTTTGGATTCAGGAGACAGACACTATCTCTACTTTTAAGATTAGGCTTAAAACTTTTCTTTTTGCTAAAGCATATAGTTAGGGCTGGATCAAATTACCCTGAATCCTCCCTTAGTTATGCTGCAATAGGTGTAGGCTGCTTGGGGGGGGTTGCTCATAGGGGGTCATATGATTGTATGTATTATTGGAGAGTCTACCTTACAATGAAAAGTGCCTTGAGGTGACTGTTGTTGTGATTTGGCGCTATATAAATAAAATTGAATTGATTCTGTCCCTACCAGGGATTAAAAAACAAAATGACTCCCCCCCATCCTACTCCAATCCCTCAGCAAATTGCACTAACCACACATGTAATAGTGATTGTTGATTGTGTCAATTAAGCCACAATCAGAATTATTTAGGCCTTTACTCGTGTCAAAAGAAAACCTCTTTACTTATATCCCTTTAACAACAGGTGATTTTTTTTGACTGCCCATTTTGCTGTGGTTGGCATACTTCGGCTTACATTCTAAGACATTATGTGAAAAATAAAATGCATTTAAGAGCATAAAGATACAGCAACAAAGAAAAGTGCACTGAATGTCTGGAAATGTACTTTTTTTTTTTATTCATGCATTTCATTGGGTGAGCGCGCATCCTTACATCTGGAGGAGGTTTGTTTAGACATTTGTTGCATCTGACGTTGCTAGCTGCCGTTGTCATCTTCTGGTTAAATGATGCGTGAAAGTGAATATCCATCTTCCGTGATCAAAAGCGTTATGTGATGACAGTACGACACATGCATTATAAACAACCTGGTTGGTTGTGGAAGTGAAAATACCAGACTGGGCTTTGTCCCTCAAAGAGAGGAGCACACGACTGCCATTATGTTCAATAATATAATTTTCAAAGCTCTTCTATATCCATTTGTCCAAACCATCAAGCATTTCAATCACCCACCACTGTTTTTCCTTAAAAATAAACCTAAACTTACATTGCAACCCCTGGACTCACTTGTGAGACCCACACAAGCAATTAAAAAAAAGAAAGCAAAAAGAAAGCTGGGGAATAAAAAGTGAAAAAACTGTGAAATCTTGCTTAGTAGTTTGATTCAAGAATAAATGGCCCGCTGTGTAAAGGTAGGGGAGCATTATGTGATGTAACAAGCTTATTTGTGAAAACACAAGTGGTAACGTGAAGGAGAGTCGGAGGAGGGTTTACAGCATTAAAGTGCACAGCAAGAAATCACTCAGCCTACGTGAATAAGCCTCCAGGCGGTCAACTCAGCTGATGGGGAGAGAAATACTACTGCCATTAAAGCCCTCTCAACACCTGTGTGGATTTCTTAAATTGAAACTGTCCGACTTTGGAGAGTGAAAGAGCAGTGGGGGGAAGGTGAAGCTGCTGTACAGACAAATGCCAAGTAAAAGGTGGGATGAAGAGGAGAGAGATGGACAGAGCAGCCAACAAGAAGTGAAAGAAAAACAGCGAAATGTCCACTCCTGCTTCCTGTGATTACAGTGCTATTATTTAAATGTCAGTGCCTGTCTGTCCATATGTCAGTCTCGTACAGGGGAAATTTATGTGAGCTCTGAACAATGTGTTAATGCCATCTTTATTTCTATTAATTTGAATAGGAGAAAAAAGTGCGCGCGAGAGAGAGAGCGAGAGAGAGAGAGAGCATGTGTGCGCATGTGTATTTTATTAGAGAGAAAGGGGAAGAGAGCTGGAGAGCAGAGAGAGGGAGAGAGAAAGCTAGCACTCTTGTCTCAGTCCCTCTGTTGATGCACACGGAACAAGGTTAATTACTTTTCTGACCTTCTCCGGAAGCTTAAAGAAATATTCCAGCCATAGCCGGAATAGATAGCACCACTAGAGATGCTGAGTCAATGGCCAAACAGTGAAAAATGAAACACAGCTGAATCTTTTAAGTGTAACCTTATTTACCTTCACCATTACTTATCAAATGTTTCAATAAAACTGCCTGCATCACTGATTTAATGTCACAGACAGAGTGGGAATGCGTTTTTCTACCTGTAGGTGCTCACTAACATTGATTTTTAAAATTTATTTATTTTTTAAATGTATGCAAAGCATTTAGCTTTTTTTTACTCATTTGAGATATGCTTAAGTGGATTATTCTGGATATAAAACATCAGTCTGCAAGGCTTTCAATTCTTATATGTGCTTTGGTTGTCTGTACCCTGTGCCTCCTATTATGTATGACTTCCAAACCCCTACTGAAAAGAAAAAAAACATTAGCAAAAAGCTTATTTAGATTCACATCAGAATGAGTAGCAAGAAAGCAAAAAATTTTTATCAAAAAATGAAAATGATGACTACAATAATTTTACTTTACCTGCAAGCAGTTTTGAGCAGTGAAGTCAATATTTCTGTGACATACAGTATAATGGAAAAGTCTTGAGTAACCCCTTTTTTATATTTTGCTTCCAAGGAGCCAGACTTGAACAGGAGTTCTTTGGATACTGGCTATTTTTTACACTACCAGTGTTGTAAAAGTACATTCCTACAAAATATTTTAAGAACAATTTTTAATCAGATTTTAGTATTAAGTCAGTTCAACCTCTTGGATAGTGATGTGGTTGATTAAGTAGCAGAGGGGGTTGTTAATCAGTTTCGTCTGTTTTAGTGTTAATAAAATTAACAACAGGTGAACTAGAGGGGGCAACAGTGAGGCAACCTCCAGTGTGGAGGAGATTCCAGGAGACAAGCAGGTACTCTAGGAGAGATGGACAGGGTCGTAGTGGGTCCTTAAAGCATCAGCAGGACTAGTATCTGCTGTTTTGTGCAAGAAAGAACAGGAAGGGCACCACAAGAGCTACAAAATGACCACTGTGATTGTCTCTGACCAAACAATCAGAAACAGACCTTATGGGGGTGACCTGCGTGCCCAGCATGCTCTAGTGGGCCCGTGCTCACTGTCCAGCACCGTGGAGCCTGATTCGCAGGACATCAAAGACCTCTACAGGCTAAGCAACCTGACTGCCATTAGGTATGGGGATAAAAACCTTGGACCCACTGTCAGACCCTACGCTGGTGCAGTCAGTTCTGAGTTCTTTATGGCATGTACAACAATGCCTGGCCTCATGTGGCGAGAGGATGTAGGTAGTGCCTGGAGGATAAAGGAATTGATACCACTGACTGTCCCCATGCTCCCCTGACCTACATCCAGTATCACACTTTATGTTTTGGTTTGCCAGGTTCCACCTCAAATTGTCTAGGAGCTCAGTGATAATCTGGGGATCTCCTTCCAGATCCAGATCTGGGATCCTCAAGGACACCGTCCATTGTCTCATTATAGGAGCATGACCTGACATTGTCAGGCATACATACAACCATGTGGGCCTCTTAAAAACTAATGAGTATAATTTTTTCACTTTGATTTTCAGAGTGGCTTTGGATTCAGCCCTATAGTTTGACCATTTTCATTTTCAGTCCTAAAAATACTATCTACAGTGGTATCTGAAAGCCATACCTTTGAGAAAAAGGAAAACATCCAGCAAAGACTTGACACTGGACCCGTGATATGAATCTGGCACTTCCATCTACTGTTTGCTAAAGCCTAATCAAAAATGGTGTCAGTAGAAGGGTAGCTGCCAAGAAGCCATTCTTAAGGAGGGGAAACGGGGAGAAAAGGTTGCGATATGCCAAATGACACCAGAACTAGACTGAAAATCAGTGACAGCAGGTCTTATGAAAACATGAATCTAAATGTGAAATTTTTGGTTAAAATCATCAAAGAGGAAGTAAGGAGAGAGGTAGAAGAGCTGCCTTATTCAGTCTCTTCTTCTTCTTCTGTCTACATCTATCTGTATAACACAGTGGAGGCTGTGTCCTTGTTTGAGGCTGCATTTCAGTGGTGTCACAAGGATGTTGTCAAAATTGATGGAAATTTGACGGCAGAATTGTACCATCAGCTTTTTAAACAAATATCAGGAAAGGATGTGATAGGTTTCATTTTTAGCACGATAATGATCCCAAACACGCTGACCGTGTGTTTATGCGTTTCAGTAATTAAATTAAATTACAGCATTTAATTCTCATATTCCTAGCAAAATATAAGACTTGCACAATACTCTAACCAAACAAGAGTTACAAACAGAATTTTGAACCGCGCAATAGGACATACAAGTTAATGCTTCAAAAAATTCTAATGAATGCTAGCAGGGCCATTCCTACTTTAACGGAAATACCATAATCACGACTCCATTCCCAACTTAAAATGGAAACCTAACTCAGTAGCACAATTACAGCCCTGAATGCGAGCTTCATTTACATTTAAACTTATAATAGTTGGCACCATACTTTGCTTAAAAGAACGTGATTCTTCTTAACAGTCAGATAGAAGAGAATAATTCTGCACCCAGTTCATTTTACTTGCCCTTACAGAAATAACAGTTTCATAGCCTACAGCACTTTAAGCTTTTAAATGTAATGTAAGGCAGATAGTGGCTGCTCGTGATGAGCAGCTGTGTTATCGTTTCTGCATGTCTGAAACGTGTATAAAAGCTGTTAAATAGGGCTATATTCGGTGCATAAATGTGATCACACCATCCATACATCCATTAAAGTCAGTAATACCGTCAGTGTGTCTCACAGTGGCTTCCATTGTCAGGCTGTTTGATATGCGTTCATCTGTCTTCCCGGCTGATCTGTGTTGGCAGCCACCCTCAATCTCCCCAAGCTCAATTTGATCTCCAGGATAAACAAACTCACAACAATTAAAAGAGATATGAGGGTTGACAAAATAATTAACATGGGGCCAGTGTGACTCCAGGGGGGAGGGGTGGGGGATAGAAAGCAGTCAACAAAAAACAAATAAACAAATAATAATTTGGGTGGCTGAGCAATGAACATATTAATTGTGTGTACAGCCGAAAACCTTGGAGAAAATAATAATCTCCAAAATAGACGACTACAATCTTCTTGCTTCCTCCCCAAACACACACATCTTGTAAAAATAAACAGTGATTCCCAGTTCATTCACTTATTCACTTATCTCCTGTAATAAAACAGAGATAGTGACTGTTCAGTTAAAACAACCGATCTCAGTAGTCTGGTCTTTAGTTCATAGCATGCAGAGATTATCATTGCTGAAGGCATCTCTTGATTTAGAAGTCAAGCCGACGGCTACAGATTCCTCAGGTGAACACAGTACGCACCCGCTTTGAAACGTCACTTATTTGCCTCAAATTGCTTCAGGCTTTGAATAATAATGATAATCCTGACTGGTGGAGTTTTTTTTTTTAAAGCGCAAATCTTCTGCGATTAATTATAATAGTCATAAGTGTTAAAAGCAGGTCAGCATTGCCCTTAAAATGCTAATAATTTTCAGCTCTATGCCTAAACGGTAACATGTACGTTAAAATCTGATTTTACCGTTAAATAAAAGAGAAAATATCATCTTGCACAACGATTGTACTATTAGATGTACACACAAACATACTTAGATACTCAATTATTTCCCACTGAGACTAAAGCTGGCTATTTATCTGTGTTACCCAGAGGTGAGAGTCAATGGGGGGCAGCTTTTAGCAGCTGCATGTGTAAGTGCCATGCTGTCCTTCTGCAGCATCTGGGTAAAAGCACTGAAGAGAAATTGAGGGTGCAATCACTCTGCCTATTATGGAGGGGACATGCTGCTGGTTATCATTATGAGGTCAAGAAAATAACCCTAGACTCTCAGACAAATTTCATATTCACACAAATGGACCGCATATCGTGTCGGTTGCAAAAAACATACATAAATTTAGATTTTTAAGTGCATGTGTGTACATCACACTGACACACTGACAATTTAAAGCAGCGCTAATCAATATTTCTGTAGTATCAATGGATCAACTCGTGATGTATAATGTGAAAGTCGATGTTAATAGACAAGCATACGGAATATGATTATTTTAAAGAATGTGTGCAGATTCTGTGTAATTTCTTCAATATTCCAATTATAATGGCGTAAAATCACGTTTTTATGGTATCCATGAAAGTTTATATGTACAGAAATAACATTTACGTAAATGTCATGATGATCATACAATTCATTAAAAAAAATATTTCCCAAAATGATTACAATTAAAAATCACATATAAACAAAAAAATCAATGGCAACGGCAGCAGTTTAAGCAGACGTCTGACTTCACAGTCAACACCTAACATCTCCTTTGTCTCTTGTCATTTTGGTTCCTAACCACAGAGTGCGGCTATAAGTGACAGGTATATAAACTTAGATCAGTTAACATCTAGAATACGATGAACCTGTATAGCGTCACCATTACTGGAGATGCTTCATTAATCTGTCTGTGGATGAATGTTGAGAAAATTGATTAAAGGGTTCATTAAGAAGGTTCAGTACAAAGAGATAATATGCACATAAAAGATAATAAGGGCGTGGTGTAAAAAACACAAAACTCTGAGGGCAAGACTAAGAATAAAAGCACAGGGTTAAATAGAAAGAAGTGTAAAAAATATTCCAGCTGTATTAAATTGCCTTAAAAGGATACTTAAACACAAATAAACAGTTATAGAATTTGCTTAGCGAACTTGCACAACCTGTATAATCAGATCATCTGAAAACTACTTACTACTGGGATTTTCTTTTTTGTCCACTCCTTCTTAGATTGAAAGTGAGTATAGTGCTTCTGGGAACGTTTGGCTCATTATATAACTCTCTCACTACTCTGTTTCCCACCAGACTCGCCTGGGTCTTGATAGTGTAGCAGTGATTAGTCGATTAGTCTCCCCTCTTATCTCCAGGAATGTAAGAATTGCTCATGGAAGCGGTTCCCTGTAGCGCCCAGCCTGCTACTCATCTGGCTCTGTCCATGGTTTTGATTTTCTCTGTGCGAGCCTGCTGGCTGTTGTGCTATACCCTCACGCACACAAACATACTCTTACTATATCACTCTCATAGACCAACAGGATAACAACACAGCCCATGGGACAAGGATTGAATAGCCTTTCCTTGTGCTGATAAAGAGAAAATGCCGGGCTGATTATGAGGAGTAGAGATTATCGCCTATAAAATAAAATAAAAAACTGGTCCCTCAGAGCACAACGCTTCACATCATTATCAATAGCACAGATTAAACTCCAAAGTGCTCGGTAACTCCTGACTCTTTCATTTCAAAGTTTATAGCAAAGCCAGCAAAGGCATAGGTTTGCCATCCCCTGCCTCAGCCTCTGTATAGTTAGTTTGTGGTGTCTTTAAGCAAAAACAAAACATTATTGTTTATTTCTTCTGCATGTTTACAATGCACAGCGCCCTGGTACACAACAGGGCACTGTGCACATCTCTTTCATATCCCATAAAGAAGCAAGCAGTGCAAACATTAAGTACTTGCAGGAAGCTGAAACCAAGCATCACACACACACACGCACGCACGCACACACACACACACACGCACGCACGCACGTACGCACGCACGCACACACACACACACACACACACACACACACACACACACACACACACACACACAGTGCCTTTGCTCTGCCACTCTGTATATATCTTTGTCTTTCTTTAATCACTGGAAGAAGTTATGATAAAAACTTTGCCATTACTATAAATAGAATGTGGTCATATTTCAAACTTATTATTAATAATAAATAAACATTTTATTGGTGAGAATTATACACATGTGAACATGTGAGTTTTTTAAGGATCAGTAGAGGTCACTGTGACATGTGTGTGCTTATGTGCACATAGCACTTGGGTCCTGAGGTCCTCCTGACAGTGTCTGGAGCTTTTCACACTGCTGTTGTCTGGGAGCCGAGTTGCCACCCCTTGTCTGTGCTCAACCTTCCCCCTCATCCCCTGAGGATGTCAGCCCCAGCTGGAGCACTGGAGATCAGACTAAGGCATGAGAAATGCCCCTGAGGAGCTGTGAGGTGGGCGAGGGTTCAGCTGGGGCAAACACTGCTAAGTACCCTGGGATGGTTCAGATCCGACAGGTTGGGTCAGGGGAGGAAAGGAGGTGAGGAATGCGTGTGTGTTTGGAGAACAGGCTGTAGGAAACCTCGTAGTAGCATGTCATTCCAATGTAGGTCATCTATGAGTGACCAGGTGGAAGTATACTGATGTCGTTTTTGGCAGACAAAATTAACCGTGTTTATGCTAATATTCCTGCAAATCTAAGAATAAATGATTACGCTATATACTTCCTCAGCTGATCAGCATCAGTAGTGTGTATGAGCTGTCAGATAAAGATAGCAGAGCTTACAAGTACAACAGTGAAAACGAAGTGACTGAGAAAAAAGACAGATCCACGTGTGCAGCAACACAGCAGGCAATGAATCTGGTCAAAATTTCAAAGTGTGAATATTTTCTTATCATCCCATTACCTTGAGGTAATGTAAGTACGATTGAAAAAAGTACCATCAGTCCAGATTTTATTTCCCCAAATTTACACTTTGATCTCTAAACACTCTGCTCCCACAAATGAGATGAAACTATTCAATTTCACACATTTTAACTGCTCACTATTGACTTGCTCATGAAGAAACCTTATTTGTGGGAACAGACCAAGTACGAAAACTTGAGCATGCTGTGTAATTGAAAACATGACAGGATTAATTTAAATCTCTACATCAGCCAATATTTTGTAAACAAGTTTGTTATAGGCTACAGTTATAAACGAATACTTCTAATTCGTATTCTGAAAACTCACCTCTTGTTTCTAGAAAACCTGATGCACTGAAGATGATGCGTTCAATCATATGTGAAGCTTACAGCCAGTACAGCTTTTCAGTACTCTACATTATGCCATTGGTTGTCAGTGGATTTGCAGAGGCTACAGGAGCTACATTGCTGTATAAGATGGCTTTGTTTGCGACAGCGTTCTTATACATATTAAAGATCTCGTGCTTCTGCTCACATGAAAGAAGATATTGAGCAAAATGTGGTAATTTAATTACTTATAGTTTTGAATTAAGAAAAACATCAACGATCCTCACTTATAATTTGCCTTTGCTGCCAGTATGCCTGCCAATATTTGTTTTCTCAAACATAGATTGAAGATGGTAAACTCGTGCTAATTTTCAGATCAATGAGTCTTTGATTTCATAGGTACATACTGTAGGTTTATCCTGTGACTGTCAAATTGGCCCCACTAAACTGACTGCTCACAGGACGACATTTTAGTAGTTGTAGATATCCAGCTAATTAAATTACCTAGATGAGTTTGTTAAAATAGTGTCTCTACCTGACTTTTAAAGGCTTACTTCAGACTCATTAAAAAAAAAAAAGCCTTATCTGTGCTAAAAGACTGAAGCAGTCATATAAAAAGAAAAAATGTGATAAGTTATAACATTTTAATACATGCTCGTGTATGTGCAGTATTTAAATATTAAAGCAGCAACATTTTAAAAAGGAGCTTGAATGTCCTTCAAGAAGTCTGGAGAAGTATTTGTGAAGCGGTAAGAGTGAAAACAGAGTTCAGGTTTTGTTGAATGATAACAAATATTGACCTTTAAGCTTGTCAAAATTTTTGTATTTCCATGTATGTTACCAACTTTCTTAAATCCTTTTATAAATCCCTTTTTCCATTTTCCTTGAAAATATGTTGTTGTTTTTTTAAAGAAGTGTAGGTCAAGACTTTTTCACAATGCGGTAAATTGAAATTGATCAGGTGGTGACACAAAATGTCTCCACTCATTACAGCTGTCAGATTATTTGAATAAAAGCAATCACCATACCCATGTTATTCCATGTTTTATACTAGTTTTATACTTGTTCAATGTAGTGCAATCATCTGCTGAGCCACTGTTCCAGTCCCAGCTGGTTATTTGTGTTGCTAAAAAGTTGGATTTTTAGCGACGCTGTACCAAATGGAGTCACAGGCACACGGCAGCAATCTGCGTTTGCCTGCCACAGTCAGATGTACCAGGCTCTGGAGGTTATTTTTGAAAGTAAAAGAAATGCAATTTTGTTTGACTTCTTTTGAGTCACATTACCTTGTCAACCTGCAGTCAGTTGAAAGCTTTGTAATGGTGTTGTCATGTTGTGACAACTGAAGCTGTCCTACTTCTATGAATTGAACTTTTAAAAAGCATTTATGGAGTTCTTTTGATTCCCTTAAACTTTTTGCCATGTGATACAAAGTGTGTGTTTTTTGTCCAAAATGTGTCAGTGCAGAAATACGCTTATGGAATTATATATAAATAACAGCGATGGCTGCCTAAAAACAGGTATGAAATTAGGCCATTTATCAGAAACCGCTAAGGAAGAGATCCACTGTGGGTTCGGTCTCCAGTGGGACGAACTGCAGAGACTGTGTCAGTGTCCTACCTATATAAATCATTTGCTGCATAACAAAACACAGAGATGTGAACAAAGACTGACTGATTAAAACTTGTAGCAGGATTTCCACCCTCCTTTTGAATGTGTCGATGGAGAGCAGGTGAGGAGAAGAAAAACACAAAGTGCTTGACAATTTTTTCTCTCTTTTTTGTTGTAATTGTATTCACAATTATAGCAAAACAACCTGAATTGCTTTGCACATATTATGTTCTCCAACAACAATACGCCACATCATTTTTGACTTCTCTGATTCATGTGTTGATTTACTTTGTTCTTTCTTTGCCATTCAAAATCACTGCTATTCTGTTTTACACAGACACTCTGACCTAGCAACTACTCTAGAATATAACAGGGACTTTATAAAAGTAATTTCCATCTTACCTTCAGGCAGTCATTTAACATGAAATAAAATTATGTAAGTCTGCAAAAGGCATTTGAACAGTTTTGCTACAATTTATGGCACATCTGTGAAACCCATTTTAGGTTAGTATGTTGTAATTATTTTATTTTAAAATATATAATTTTTTAATACAATTGTTGGTTTTAAATTAGTTTAAATCAAACCACTCCACTGGGTTTAGCTAAATGGACTCCAGTAGCTAGCGAGCTAATTGGAGACCAAAACAACAAACCAGAATTTTTGCATCCAAGTCTGTGATTGGTTGGTTTTGTGGCACATTTATAGCGTGTACACAAAGAGTTGGGCGTTCAGGGAGCAGAGATGTTGAGAGCAGGAGCAACACAGTGAGCGCAGGTCTGCACATGTCTGTCAGCACACAGAGCAGAGATCTGAGCAAGAGCAAATGGCAACAACTGAGCGAGAGGGGCTGTTATTGTGTGTGTATATGGATAATCACAAACACCGAAATACATTTCATGCACGCAGCAATGGATTTTGTTTGCTCAAATTAAGCGTTTCTTCGCTCAAAATAATTTTCTCCTCAAAATGCAACATTTGTACATGCGAAAATTATTTACGTACGCTCAGAATAGAGGCACACAAACAACGCCGTATTTGTTGAGAAATTTGATTGGGCAATCCAGTGTCAGCAATGGTGCTGATGTAAAGTTGTGGTAGCGGTACCTGGTCATCTAGCTAGCACTTCAGAAGAGGAGAGGATAAATGGAGCAACAGTTTATAAGTGGTCAGTTCAAAGACAACTTTTTAAACAGATACAGGTACACTATATGTTTCTGCAGAGTTTGCCACAAAATTTGTCTGTGAGTTAAAAGTACAGTTGCTTATTTCCAGTGAAAGAAAAACATTAATATTTTACACAGATACATGGAGAAAGATGTAAAAAGGAGAGGAAAGGACAACACAGTGAGAGATTCTTTTCAAAGGCAAGGACAGATCAGCACAGATGTAATTTTATAGAATGCAAATTTAAATCTTAAATCTAAAGTTCACATTCATTTTACAGTTTTCAAATGAGACACTTTGCTGAATTCTGTTCCTTTTTATTTTTTTTATGCAAAATGTCCAGCAAAACAAGACATATGCAGATTTTTTTTTTTTTTTTTTTTTTTTATTTTTGTTTTTT
>VURO01000813.1:0-10651 GCA_015108175.1 Pelvicachromis taeniatus
CCAGCAGGCACCAAATCACCACTGTTGTCATTGGTGAGTCTGTTAAAACAGTGACAAAACACACATGCGTGCACACACACACACACACACACACACACACACACACACACACACACACACACACACACACACACACACACACACACACACACACACACACACACACACACACACTGTGTGTAGTCTTTCAGTCTCTGTAGCAAAGGGTTTCACTTGGCTCAGAAGCTTCGATCCAACTGTGTAAAATACACTTTCTGGCAATTACAAGGCGCTTTTCCAGAAGGCTTTATTACGCTGCGGGTAGATGCACCTCCCTGGAGGCGAGGCTTAAGAGGAAAACACCAGGATTTTAACGTTTTATCTTTATTTTAAATATCCCACTATGTTCCTTGGAAATCATTGTCCAGAACTTAGAAGGAAATTGACGCTCCCTAAGTTTCCCTATCAGAATGGTACATAATGCACATGTGTGAGAGAGTGAGATTTGTCTTGTGCAAAACAACAGGAGTGATAGTCTATAAAAATCTGAGTCTCTCTCAATTTATTAAATGTAGAGAGAGGTTTGACCAGGGCTATAGCTTCCTGCCAGTCATCCTTTATAAATGCTGTGCTTATATCCATTTCCCATTTATCAGCAATATTTGGCAGCTTGTTTGCATCAGACGACCCGAGAAGAGAGTGAAACGTGTACTGGTGTGTGGGATATATTTTTGCCAGGCCTTTGGACTGAAGCATCATTTAAACACCACAGCTTACCTGAGTGTTGTTACAGACCATGCTCATCCCCTCAAAACGAATAGTAATATAGTAATTTGTCTAACATGTTATACATAATTGATCAATCTTAGTCAGCCTAAAGGTTTCACGAATGTTTTCTCCCGGTGTTTTTCAGTATTTTCAGTATGTTTCTCTCGCTTATGTGCTAAAATGCTTTTGCAATGTCTCAACTGAGCCACAGCGAGGCGATACAAAGACAACAGAGTCCCGCTTCAGGCTGTGGGTCAAACTCTTTTCTTCGCTCGTCATCTGCGAACAAGAGGAAGTGAACAGGAACAATAACAGCCGACACACCGGCGACCACAAAGAGGGCAGACAGCAGTGTTATCTGTGACGGCAGCGATGGAGGAGTATAACTCAGGAGAGGAGGTACGGCTTTTTTTTTTTTTTTTAAAAGGCTAAGTTCACCCAAAGGTCCGCAGCCAGCAGCAAACCTGCAGCTAAATTAGCTAGCTGCTAGCTTAGCCTGTTAGCGGGGTGTGGTCCATTTTTCAGATTTATTTATGGCCATAACACATTATTTAATTTAACTCAGTCTCAAATACGGTGTCTGTCAGGATTTATGCTACCCAGTAATCGAAGTAAACCGATATAAATACTAATACACAAATAATAGCAGTCGCAGTAACGGTTTATTCATGAAGTACATGTTAGTCGAAAGGCCACATTTAAACATGACCCCACTCTCAGAGTTTTTGTTTTTTTAATCAGAATTCATTCAAAACTTTTTAAACAATCACGTTTACAGACACGACACGTTAGTGCAAAAACGGACTGGATTGATTATAATACAGCACACAAAGCAGATCTAATAGTGAAGTCATAAGTGACCTGCAAAGCAGGTAGTTTCTTTATATTGTGTATAACCCACTTGTAAATCCTGTTGAGTACAATTTCTCATTTTATGCATCCTCGATGCCTTTCCTTAGAACCTCTACTCACATCTTAGTCTCTCACACCAAAAATAGGAGGTGAGGAAAAAACACGGGGAAGAGGAGTCATTAACAAAATGAGACGTCTTTTTTAGTAGTGTTTGATTTAAGATGTGAGGTTAATGGGATATGTTTTGTCATAGACAAAGTACAGCTGTATGATATGATCTGAGGTGTGACATTGCTCATGACAGACTTCATACTTTAGGTTGACTTCTAATGAAAATCATAACACGGAACAATCACACACTCGCTTAGACAATGAAGGGAAAATCTGTGATCATGCAGTTGATCATCCCATATTAATATTAATAACAAATAATACAGCTTTCTCTGTCCTCTTGATGCATTGTAGGAATTAAGACGTCCTTTATTATGCTCCACTGACATTGCTTTCCAGGTCACAGGGATAGGAGGAGGCACAAATTGGAGAAATGAGAAAAGCCTTCAGGGGTGTTTAACTCCGGTGTCCTGCAGGATTTACGTTTGTCCTTGATCCAACACAGCTTATTTAAATGGCTAAATAACCTCCTCAACATGTCTTGAAGTTTTCCAGAGGATGCCTTCCAGTTCAGATTATTTTTGCTCAGATTAAAATAAGATCTTTAACTTTTTCTTTTTAACCAGCCACTTATGTCACCACCAGGTTTAAGCAAAATGTACTTTTTGAGGTTTTCGCCAGTGAATTATCAGAGAACAAAACAAATGCACGTCTCTGTTCCTCTGTGTCATGGGAGTTCAATTGTGCAGTTGGAAATATTATGACGTGTCCCACGATATTGGTGCCAAAGTTGGCTGTAAAACAGATTCTGGTTTGAGATTCTTGGTCGTCGTTTTTAATCTCCTGTACTGGATTTAATGAATTATAAAGGGCCAAATTTCAGCCTGCCATTTGTACTTCAAAGACCTGTAACAAGTACTGTTTTTGTAGCATGAACATCAGATTTTGCGTCACTTGATTAAATATACGAAAATGATTGTATAGAAATATATCTGCCGATGCTGTGGGGTTCAGGTGGAGGCACTGATTGAACATTCATGGAATAACCCTGATCCTCCTTGTGTTTCTTTTAAAACTGATCCTGCAGGTTGTCTTTAATCCCGATGAGATTAGTGTCTCAGTAAAAGAGGTATGTTCTCTAATCCTTGGAAACATTCATAACAAGCAGTTTTTTAAATGCAATCAGATGGATGGATAACTTCCTGTTTACTGTTTTTGTCTCAGTGCGTTGAAGGCGTCATCGGCGGAACAGATTATAACCAGAGTAAAGTCAACCAGTGGACGGCCAGTATTGTGGAGCATTCTCTCACTCACCTGGTGAAACAAGGGCGGCCGTTCAAATACATAGGTGAGCAAGTCCCTGCGTTCGATCACGCGAGCCTCCAGGACATCGTGCTTATTTGTGCCATTTGTGTGTCAAGGTAAGCGTGTGTTTGTTGTAACCCCGCTCTCTGATCTGTCGCAGTGAACTGTACGATCATGCAGAAGAGCGGCGCTGGGCTCCACACAGCCAACTCCTGCTTCTGGGACACAGCCACTGATGGTGAGACGCTCAAAAAAACAAACAAAGATTATTTCAAAATAATTTAAGTCCAATATTTTTAATTGGAAGTGGCACAAAAGATAACACATTTCAGTGATGTGCCACTTTTTCTCCTCCACATCCAAGAGGAGAAAGTAATCACAGTTTTATATAATTACGTTTTACTGATTTAAAACAAACAAATTACCACAACAGTCCGAAATACAGAGGTATTCCATCACCAAAAGCATAAAATAGGAGTGATCTTATAATAAAAATATAAATAAATAGCCAGACTAGCACAGACCTGCCTGCCAGCAGATGTAGTCATAATGAAACCTAAACACATTGTTGTAATTATTAATCCCACTGAGGGATTAGAACTTTAAAAATATTAAAACTTCAAAAATATTTTCAGTATATGGAACAATTGAACTGTTTGAGCTACACCAGGGGTGCCCAACTCCAGGCCTCAAGAGCTACTGTCCTGCAGCTTTTAGGTGCATCCTTGTTCCAACACACCTGAATCAAATAAATGGCTTGTTACCAGGCCTTTGCCAAACTCGAAGGCATGCTGAAGAGGTAATCCAATCATTTAATTCAGCTATGTTGGAGTAGGGATGCATCTAAAAGCTGCAGGACAGTAGCTCTTGAGGCCTGGAGTTGGGCACCCCTGATCTACACATTTGAGCTTGTGGACTTTTTTTCTTCTTTCTTTAATTTAGACTTTTGGTAAAACTGAAACTTCCCTGTCGACAGGGAGCGCTCCTAAGAGAAGAGGTTTCAGGCCCTGCTTCACCCGCAGGGCCTGAAACCAAAGGTACGTGGAGAAGAAGATAAATTAAGGGCTCAGTTTCCCAGACATGGCTTAAGCCTAATCCTAGAAAAGATGCCTGCCATTGAAAGAAGTTTTTAGTCAAGGACTAGGCTTAATCTGTATCGAGAGACTGATCTTTTATTCTCTTCTCCATGAAGCTTAGAAGATGGTGAGGTTGTGCCAGAAACCTCCTTTCTGTCTTTCCATTTTATTGTTTTCAAATGTTAGAATGAAAGCACAATTTTCTTGCTATAATTTAGAATCTCCATAACTCCATAATCTAACATACACAGAAGCCAGAGTACCTCAGGAGACCCCAACACAGGGAGTCCCCAGAGAGGGGGTGGATTCAAACCCAGGACCTTGCTATAAAGCAACAGTGCTAACCGCTACATCACTGTGCTGCCCACTTGGAGCTATTATTGTAGAAATAATAATAGTTAATATCCGTGTTTGCATCTTAGATATGAAACTGAAGGTACATTTTGGGATAAATCGGGTTAATTATTTTATGAGAGGTGGGTTGTAACACTCCCCAACACTTAGACCAGATTTGCCTCCCTTATGTTAATGCATAAGTGCCGTAGTTGTTGTCAGTTTTTCTGCTCTATTGAATAACTTTCCCACAAACCTGGTTTATAAATGGAATCACAGGAATCATAAAAACATGTATTTCATGTATAATTTGGAGTAATTTCTTCTGCTTGTCTGTGGTTCTCAGGGAGCTGTACTGTCAGGTGGGAGAACCGCACAATGTACTGTGTGGTCAGTGTGTTTGCTGTAGCTATGGCACTGTGACAGCCTGGCAACCCTGTGCCCACCTCTCCATCTTCACTGTCACATCTCAAACTTTGCTTGAATGAAGATCTGAAGATCCTCTGATTATACCATCTGGTAGATGCTACCTACAAGTATCTATTTCGCCCTGAAGGCAGGAACAACAGTTTTGGTTTGAGTTGGCAGCCTGTAATATTTTGTGCAGGTCTGATGGTGACAAAATGTTGTTTGGTCTGGACTGGAGTCACGATCTGCAAACAGACCTGTTTGAAAAATACTTTTCACACATGCTCAGGTGTTTTTTTTTGGCCCAAAAGTACCACATGTTGACTGTATTTTTTTTTTTTTCCCCTAATGTGTAAAATCAGATGTCTGCTGTTTGTGTGCAGCAGGAAGTTTACATTTGTGTTTTTGACTGAAATATCTGAACATTCACTGGATGATTTATTAAATTTAGCACTGATATTCATCCATCCCTCAGGAAAAAACTTTTAATTTTAATTGATGACATTCCTTCAGTCTCTACTGTGCTTGTTTGCAACTTTTTCTCCTTCACTGTGTTCCCTTAATAAAACTGAACTACGGCTATAAGTTTTGTATGTTAGTGAAGCTCTATTTAAGTACATAATCACTACATTATACGGTCCCTCTACTAGTCTACATTGATATTTTAATAAGTTATTGAAATGTTTGGACAGAACAGTGTTTTCCTGTGATGCATTTAATGGTCAGTCCCTGTAACCAGGATTTTTATTATTATTATTTTTTTTTTTAAATCTGTAGATCATCTGTGTAACTGAGTTCAAGACTATTTTGGTGAATTTTGTCCAATAAAGTCTGTAAAGGTGTTCCATAGTGTGTTGGTGAGCATTGATAAAGAGGCTGAAGGCTAATACCTTTGAATGAGAGGATAGATTTAACCAGTGTTGGAGTGAAACACTGCTCTGGATTGATTCAGAGTTTACCTGGCTCGGAGAACTTTTCATGTTAGTCGTGAGCTTCCACAGGGATCAATACTTGGGCCTCTGCTATTGAGAAGGATGACTGCTCCTTTCAAATTTAAACTGAGTGTCTCGAGAAACTAAAAGCTTGGATGGATCTAAATATCTTAATAGGTGATTGTTTTTGTTTCTGACGTCACCGGTGGGAGTTACCCTACAGCACAGTATGGTTAGCCTATTGTCACAAACTTGTTTTAGGATGGACAGTGACTTTAGACCGGACAGTCAGACCAGTGCAGAGGTGAAATCCGGCTCTCAGGTGAGACAGTTGGTGAAGATCAAAAAACAGTTGAAATCTCACTTAAAAATGGTAATCCGTGCCTTTACCATTGGATTACTGTAATTCTTTTTATGTTGGTGTTAGCCAGAAACAATGGGCGCCTTTAATATGCATTTAGAGCCAGGGTGGGGAACTCCAGGCCTCAAGGGCCGGTGTCCTGCAGGTTGTAGATATCACCCTGGGTCAACACACCTGAATCAAATAATTAGTTCATTACCAGGTCTCTGGAGAACTTCAAGACATGTTGAGGAGGTAATTTAGCCATTTAAATCAGCTGTGATGAATCAAGGACACATCTAAAAGCTGCAGGACACTTGAGGCCTGGAGTTCCCCACCCCTGATTTAGAGCGTCCCACCACCCACACAGATCCCTTCCAGGTGACTTCAATAAGTCAAGATGGAGCTAAATCCACTACAGTAGTCATGTGCAACTGGGGATTTGTCAAAACAGGCAGTTTCATTGATCAACCACTAGAGGTCGGCACAGATTCACATGGCGTGAAAAGATAAAAATAATGCAAGACAATTTTCACATATAAATATAAATTTAATTTTTTTTTTTTTTAAAGTAGGACTTCATATTTTCAGCGCCTCTTTTTGTGTCTTTATATGTTTGATGTGTATATTAAGTATTATTTTTTGGTTTAAACAGGGCTTTTCTTTTTTTGTACAAACAGAAGCATTCACGTGATTCCCGAGGTCATCATCTCTCTGCAGACACGTTGCAAAAAGTAGTTAGTGCAAAAACAACCACAATGGCATTCTCTTTCTCTCGCTGTTGTACATTAAAGGTTGAAAATAAGAATAAATACGTTTAACAGTTCCAAACACAAACTCTTTTTCAGTTAGATACAGTAAATGTTTTGTGTGCACTCAGTGTAAATTTTCCAACTAATGAGACGGACAGACTGAGACAGAGCTGACAGACATAAAAGGCATAAATAAGAAAAGAAAAATGCTAATACATCCAAACAAAGCACATCACTACAGCTGCTGCTCAACAAATGAACCAAACCACCAAAGTCTTTTTTTGTGTGTGTGTGTAAACGTGCAAAAGACATTGGGAATGTCCGTGCTTTACAGTAACAGTGGTGATAGAACAGGCTCTTTTACAACGTGTGGCGATTAACATCTCATCATCAAACACGAGCACGTCACGGAAGCAGCGTGTATTAATCTTAAAGCTCTTATTAAGGAGTACAAAAGCACAATTGCGGCCATAAAAACTAGCACGGGGCTGACTGTCCCCCTCCTCTGCAGAGTAACAGTTATACCTCGTCTGAGGCTCCACACATGCACGCCTCCATGCCAAAGAGACACCAAATACAATCACTTCAAATGCACTGGCTCCTTGTGAGCAGTAAATGCAGCATATACGTGGACGCAGTCTCCGACCTTGGTTTTACAGGCTGCAGGATGAATTGTTGGCATGTAGTCTGATAAGAGAGGCTGCGCGTTTACAGCAGGGATAGCTCTCACGTTAAGGACACATCTGCTTCATGTAGAATTGCGATGGATGCATGAGATCAAAGAGGGATCCATGTGGCACTTAAAACGGTTAAATAAGGTTAAATAATGAACTCTAAATGGCAAGTAAGAATAATTATGATGCGTTACACGGTGCAGGGTACACCGTGGCTAATGTCGCCATTTATTCCACCTCCTACATTACCGTCCATTTCGTTTGGCGTGTCGAAGGTGGTGTCATTGAGCATGTCATATGTCGTGTCGTTAGGCATGTCGTCTGTGCTGTCGCTGGCTGTGTCGTGAGGCCGCTGTCTGGCTGGCTCTTTTTGCGCAGATGGGGTCGGTGCCTCCTTCCCCACGGGCCGGTTCTGTGGCGAGCCAGAGCTGCACATCAGGCAGAGAAGCGAGGAGCAATCCCAAAGGCCTTGGGTCATGCTGGAGGAGAAGAGCCTCCGACATGGGTGGCAGAACTGATAGAAGACCAGCATGAAAAAGATGGCGATGGCGTAGGCTACCAGCAGCTGCAGCACCAGCAGCGGGGCACAGATGAACTTGTAGATGTCTGTTTTATAGATGTACCAGAGCAAGAGCAGCGAGGCATTTTCCACAAAACGCAACATGTAGTACACGGCCATGCGATACCAGTTCTGGGACTTGTTGATGAGGTCTGGGTCACTGAGTTTCACCTGCACGGCGGACCAGCAGAACATGTTGATGCCAGCGTAGAGGAACGTGAGCATGCAAAGCACGATGGTGGTTCCCACTCTGGTCAGAGTTTTTTCTATATTCTCTGGGAAAGGGGAGTGGCTCTGCCAGAACAGGATCCAGGGGTAGAGGAAGAAAACGAGGAAGTTCAGCAGAACCACCGGCAGGATCCAAAGCTGGAGCACCGAACTGAACAGGACCAAAACCACGACGCGAGTGGCGATCTCAAAGCTTCTCCACAGGAATATGCAAACATAAGCCATAGGCCGGACGTCCACTTCATAGTCATCATATTTGATCTTGATGGCCAATATGTTGCAGCGCAGGGCTCCATACACAATGGACAGGAGGGAGATCACCATCAGTGTGCCTGACATGCAGAAAGAGACACAGAGTTATTTTTTTTAAACAGTTGGAAAAATTAAAACATACAAATCTGCTTATAAATCTGTGAAAGTACGTCTCCAGTTTAGGATACTTTGCAACTCATTCCATCTGAACGCTGCCTGGTTCCTGCAAAACTCTTCTACAAAGGTGAGTGCGTACATGAAGTACTGTGTTACCAGTTTCCTGAGAGAAAAAATGTGCGTTAGAACCATCGATAATAGAGCTTCACGTTTACCATCTACTTTGTAAGGCACATGTGCCTAACTAACTGCTGATTAACATAAATATCTAATCAACCAGTTGCATGGCAGCAACTCAGTTTAGGCATACGTACATGATCAAAGCAACCTGCTGAAGCTAAACTAAGCATTAGAATGGAGAAGAAAGGTGTTTGCATGTGGCTGGTCTGAGTTTTTCAGAAACTGCTGATCTACTGGGATTTTCTAACACAACTGTCTCCGTGGTTTACAGATAATGAAAACAAGAAAATATCCAGTGAGCAGCAGTTCTCTGAGAGAAAATGCCTTGTTGATCTCTGATTAGGAGAGAATGACCAGACTTCAAGTTTCTTGAACATGACAGTTAGCTCACTGAACTCAAATTGCCTCCACAGTCACCAGATTCTAATCTAATAGAGCACCTTTAGGATGTGGTGGACCAGGAGATTTTCATCATGGATTCTGAGAATACAAATCGGCAGCAGCCATGTGATGCTATCATGTCAACATGGACCAACTCTCTAAGAAATGTTTCCAGCACCTTCTTGAATCTGTGCCATGGAGAATTAAGACAGTTCTGAAGGCAAAAGCAGATCCAACCCAGCACTAGAAAGGTATACCCACTTAAAGTGGCTGGTGAACATGACATGACCTTAGATCCCTTTTCCTAGTGGTTGAAGGGAAGTCCATCCAACCATCTCCTACAGAAAACAATGATGACTATGAAAGCTGTCACACAGTGTTAACAATGCAGTGATGTTGAAGCACTGACAGAATATCTCATTCAAGGACAGACATGACAGGTCACTGCACAGACGTTTCACAGCTGGAAGAAAACAGATATCCTGTGCATAAATCTATGAAAGAAGCCTGGTATGAGTTTAAATTTATAGTCAGACGTTGAATGTGAATGCTCTCAAAATTACTCTGTTTTCTATAATACAGTAATAAGGGTGACATTTTTAGTTTATTACAGAATAGACTGCATCTCAGAGAGAAGTGGATGATATCATTAACTTGGCATTTTCTGCACGTGAAACTAATCTGTGATTAGAGATTGCTAATTGGAACAAATCAAAAGCAGACTGAAAGTGAGTCAGAGTCTAAGTTAAACCTTCCTCCCCTAGGTACACAGTGTTAAAGTAACACGAAGACACGAAGCAGAGATAGGCCTCTAAATACTGTACATACAGACCTAAAGTTTTAAGTTATTTCTCTATTTATAAACCCCAAAATGTTAAAAGAAGAACGAAACATCACAGTTTAATTACATGCAACATAATTTTAAACAAGCTAGTTTTCATTCATAAAGTGTTTTACACATGCCGAGCCATTAAAATCCCACTGAACACTTCAGTTACTTTAGTTTGTTTGTACACATATTATAAGTAAAGTTAGATGGCTATTTTTTTCTGTAAACTTCTCATGTGTTCACAGAAAAACAGATCAATTCCAGAAAGAGGAAAAAAAGCTGTTTGTGCTTTCCATGTAACTGAACAATTACAATACCAAGAAAATAAAGATGGGATTCTAGTTTGGCCAATATGAGTAGAAATGACTATTGCAATGCACTGTTTTAAGACAGATTTAAAATATATAATTTAAGACTTTCACGTTCAGGATGTGACACAAAATAAGACTCAGATATTTATACAATCTTTTATTTTGACCTAATTCAAAGACCAGATGTCCTAGTTTGTGAATTTTAATTCTTAATCCTTTACTCGATTTCTCCCAGGAATACTCAGGAATAGACCTGCTAACCCC
>VURO01000813.1:10671-28470 GCA_015108175.1 Pelvicachromis taeniatus
AGCCTGGCTCCCTGTTGGCAAAGAGAATCACCATTTTCTATCTTCAGTATCAGAGAGGCAGTTACATAACACCACTTTGACTCATGAAAACATCCATTCTCTCATTTCCAATATCACACTTAGCTGATCAGCCCACACTGTAGAGGACCCATGACAGACTTTTAGCAAAGCTGGATGGGTGGACGATCCATATAACTATCCGGTCCCACACACACACACACACACACACGCTTACATCACACATACTCCCCTCACCTCTTCCGATGGACACCCCTTGTTGCAGGACGCAGATGTAGAGCTGCAGGGTGAGCTGCGGGGCCGATCCCAGGAAGGCCTGAATGACAGAGGTGCGGGCGAAGGCTGCTCGGTGCGTAAACAGCTTCCCCTCTGCCTGCCCAACCTGCCGCTCCACCTCCTCGGCCTGACCCCTGCGGGGCATCTGCTTCTTTCTTGTGATGCTGACATAAGGCTCCTCCACACGGCCCACGCTGCCGTAGATGCAGAAGGCCTCCAGACACCTGAAATAGGAGAGGAGATGAGCGTGTGCATCGGATTTCATCCACCTGCTGAAAGTTGGAGATATTGTAGTGGTAACTGGCTCATTAACAAATAAGTGGTAAAGCTAGATCTCTTTGTCTAATTTAGAAACAGTGACCAGCATAAGGCAAATGAACTGTGCTTATCTTTTAATGACCAAAGCAGCTCTTTAAGAAAAGGACTCTTTTGTCTCCTAAGGTCCACGTCTTTGCTTTGCTTTGATTATGTAGATTTTTGTGAGTTTATGTGAGGCTGTACTTAACACAAAAAAGGCTAATTTTTAGAGCTGAAATTTGATGTGTAACACAAAGTTTATGACTGTTAATAAGTATAGCTGAAGAATACATATTGCTTATTAACGAGTCTTCTGAGTATTAAGTCAATGCTTGTTGCACAGAATTATGAGCAGCTACAGAAGCCCAAACAGCCTGGGGTCATTTTCATATGAGCCTCATTTGGCTATCCATTATCTGTGTCAAATGAGGCCTCAATGACAGGCCAGAGTCATGTATTAGCAAGTGCAGCTTTAAAAACACTGAGATGCATAGTGCGGGCAAAGCGCCAAAGGTTGAGGCAGCGTTGTCCTTGTCAAACAGCGCTGATGCACAGCCGGTAAACAGCAAGTCACAAGGATTTAAGCCACAGGAGTGCTCGGGGACACACCGTTTATCAGCATGACTTACACTGAACAGACGTGCTTAGTGAACGCGTCACTGAGTTAGTAAAAATAAACGACGTCACTCAAGGGTGAATATCAGTCTCATGCTCTGTCTCTGCAGAGAAAAGCGTAGCATGTTGTTGGGAACACCTGAACACCTGTAATACCACGTAACTATTTGACCATCGGTGATGCGAAATCATGCAGATGTTCTCATTAAACAACAGAATTGTGAAAAACGTGATCACAGTGCCAGATGGCCCGGTTTCAGTATATTTAAAACTGCAGCTCTCCTGGGATTTTCACCGCAGATGTCTCTAGAGTTTACTCAGAGACGTCTGAGTAAAAAACAAGAACAACAAAAAACCCATCGTGTGAGCAGCAGCGCTGCAGACAGTAATGCCAAAGCGGTCAGACTTGATGGAGCTAAGAAAAAGGTTCCGGTGACTTAGATAACCACTCTTAACTGCTGAGCAGCATCTTGCAGTGAAAAACGAGTCCAATCCTGAGACTGAAGCTGAAGCTGTCAGCTGAATACAAAAAGCTGTGGCTTTCTGTTGGGGGGAGGGGTGGTGTCGTGTTGGCACACTTTGGACTCATTAACACAAATCATTGTTTCAATGCCACAGCCTGTTTTAGTGTTATTATTGGACATGTGCAGCCCTTTATAGCCAAGGTTCAGCATGTTCTTATGGCTGCTCCCAGGATGTCACGGAGCAAAAGCAACCTGGATTCATTATGAACATCATGATGAGTTTAGTGGACTTTAAACGCCGTCCAGCTACCAGATCTGACTCCTGTAGAACACCTTGAAGACACAGGATCCTTTAGCTGATAGAACTCATGAACATATGTAACAGGATCATGTAAACAGCTGTTTACATGGTTCTGTGGCACTCATCACACCGAGAATTGATGCTGTTTCGAGATTATTATGGTAAGGCCACACACAGCGTATTTGCTAATAAAATAACTGCTGAGTTTCTGTTTGGGTGACGGAAAGTGAAAGTAAAAGTAGTAGATAAAAATATCTGTTGTGAAATCTATCTTAAACTGGCATCATCTGAAATTCTAACCACCTGGGGCTTCAAGAAACAGACTAAGCAACAACGGCACATCATCATCTTTCCAGGTCATATGATGAACTGCTGGCAGAATGACAGTCACATGTTTCAGTCACTCGTGTGTATTTGGCATCAGCATTTGCTCTCCTTTAGCACAGTCTTTGGTCTCCACCAGCTCCTGAGGAAAACATGGAACACTTCTGCTTCAGATTCATATTAAAAGAGACCCAGTTGACTTAGTTATTTTCACATTTCTTGCTATGAAATATAGCAGTAATAATCACTATTTTTATATGCCTGATGACAAGTTTTGACACCTATATCAATAAAGACTTGGTTTGACAACCATTAGAATAGTTTGTGTTTTTCCGGAAGGAGCGGCACCACCCTCACTAACTTCTGATGTACACCGAGTCATTTTGCTCTACAAGTAGGCCTGAAATATGACAGAAACTGATGGATGGATGTTATTGGAGGTTTAAATACATCATAAGGATAATTTGTTTAATTTCTTTGAAGCTTTTGCACTTGTTTAAGTTGTACATGAGCTTTAAATTATTTAAGGTAGCAGAAAAAGGCAGAAGTAGACTTCTGTTATTTTGACAAACTACTCTTCAGCAACACTTTAATGTTAAATAGATTAAAGAGCACTTCTCTTTAGAGCGGCAAGAGAAGAAATTATCACACCCAACACAGACTTGAGAGAAATTTGAATACTTTCTGTGATAGAGACACGTTAAAATATCAGAGGTGTTGTTTTGGGAAGTTAAGAGGAGAAGTGGTTTTGCGCTGTCTGCAGCAGAGAGACAGAGACATTCCCCGGTCTGCTGTCAGAGATAAGGAGCCAGCAGCGACATGTGCTATTCTTAGATCTGCTCTTCACAGAGGAAGGAGGTAGAGGTCTGAACAGTAATCATTTGAATGCAGTCGGGAGGGTAGGCAGGCTGTGGCGCTCAGTACGACTCTATTCACCAGCTGAATCATGAGGAGGCATAATTACCATATGTGTGGCTGCAAATGCTGGTTGTTTAGATTGTCAGGATTGCCTGTCGCACTTGTTAATAATATGGTCCATTAATTTTAGAAAATAGCAAAAACTTGAATCGAACGAGGAAGATTAGAAAAACACCCATGAGTTTAATCAACTGCTCAAATAACCAATCTTAAAAAAAAAATGTAAAAAAAATAAAATAAAATTTTAACAAGAAGTAAAACAATTTACTTCTTAATTTTACTTCTCAGATCAGCTCGTTTTGTCCAATATTTCAGCTTAAAAAGGACTTAAAGCCAGTAAAATCTTCAGAGTGAGTGATAAAGACCGATTTGGTACTATAAGAGTGTGGAGTTGCACTTCCATAGTCATCATCATTCATGGCATGAATCTGACCTTTAGGTCAAATGAAAGACAGGATTTCCCCTCTGAAGCCTTTTTAGGGTTTAAGTAAAAAAAAAAAAAAAAAAAAAACCCCTGCAAGTCTATTTAGGTTTTAATGATGGAAACATTTAATGGTTCATCTTTACCACTGCAGATCAATCACTGGGTTCACTTATGTACTTCCATTTGTGCTACTACTATAATCATTTTCATTTGTGATTAAACTGCTTATCGGTTCCTAAATGATTGTAATCCAAAATATCTGGTTTATCAAACATAGGAAAAAGAGGAGATATGTGCCAACCCATAACATAACTAACTTAAAACTAAGTCAAGAGCAAGTCTTCACATTTAATTACTGAATCACACAGAGTCTGTAAATCACACCTCTATCCATTTGGAAATGAATTAATCAACCAGCTGCATCAACTGCAAATCATGAGTGGGTTTTAATAGGTTTACCAGAGTCACATTTCCTGCTGTTTGTATGTTTGATAGCAGTTTAAGCAGGGGTGCTTTCTATGTACAGGATTAGGCTCTGGCTCCTGCAATTAAAGGCAGATGGTCCACAAAGACCAGAACTTACACACAGGGGAAGACCGGGCCTATTAGGATTTAAAGGTTTCTTCGTGAGTGTGGAGCGGCTCCAGTTTGGCTTCATAATGATGATTTAATGTCCTTTCAGCCCGAACAATCATGAATAAGTCAGCTTTGCCTGAACGATCATGGCTGAAGGTGATCAAACTGCTAGAAGACCTTATTGTACTGTAAGTGGCTGAGCAGTCTGGTAGCTCTGTGGGTGTATATATGTAACATATCGATCAACAGTGGCAACATTGATCAGCCTTTTGCTTCGGTACCGAATAACACGGACATACAGCACGTCAATGCGCCAGTATGTATGCAGCCAACCAGACAAAAGGCGAGAGAAAATCAAAACAACAGCATGTGCGCAATGCATTCATCACACCATCTGTAAGCAGCTTATGCGCTGGCAGGCCTGACATGTTTTTAAGAGAAAAATAAACATCCGTGGGCACGACACCTGTGGGAGGTAAGAGACGTGCCCTCAGCAGAACACAGTGGACATTGTGGATACAATGGGATCCAAGACTTCTGTTCGACAAACGGAGATAAACATGTCAGCACTGACCTGACGATGGGACCGAGCTGCAAGATGTGCAACAGCAGAATGAGCGGTCTGTCTCTGCTCAGGTCCCGGTGGATGAAGGTGAGGGTGAGCTGCACGAGCACGGACGGTACGAGCGTGAAGAGGAGCGTGAGCCCCTGCCAGATCTGGTCTCCGGCGGAGCGGTACGTGGAGCTGAGGTACAGCGCTGCCGTGGTCTCGGCCGTGAACAGAGACACCGACACAAAGATGGAACTGGGGAATCGCATCCTCACTCACTCCGCCATTTGGGGAATGCGGTGCGCTGCTTCGCTCAGAGTCCGCACGTCCATAACGAAACCACCGAGCCGTCGGCTGGAGTGTTGGAGGAACGCCGCCGCAGGAGCAGCAGCTTGTCTGCGATATGCGAGGCAGGCGGGACGGGTTCACAGCCAAGTGTTGTCCCGGGAAGAGACTGCTGGGGGCGCAAGAAGTACTGCGCTCTCCATTGCGCACTGAAGTGCCTGTCAACGAGACGATAACGCCCCGCAGACTGATTTTATGATGGTGGTGCAAACATCTGCAGGGCTATGAGGCTAAGAGGTTCAACTGTAATCCACTGACCAGTTTACTCATTTTATTTCGACAATTTCACAGGCCTACTAATCTATCCATCATGGAACCAGAAAGCGCAAATACTAACGACTAGTCTGTAAGGAAAAGCTTACAATTCAAACGTGACACAGGAAACCAGCTCAAAGTAATACAGTCTCAAAGCTATTTTGCTTGTGAAACTGCTGACCTACTGGAATTGGCCGGAAAGAGTGAAAATATCCAGTGAGAAAATAGTCTGTTGATGCCAGAGGTCAGAGGATAATGACCAGACTGCTTCAAGCTGATAGGAAGTCAATAGCAACTCAAAAACTTGTTCCAACCAAGTTCAACCAAGATCTGGTTAAACATAAGAAATCACGAGGAGTCACCAGCAGTGAGGCAAGTAGAATAGTAACTCTGAATAAGAGGAGAGGG
Source organism: Pelvicachromis taeniatus (assembly GCA_015108175.1). NCBI lineage: Eukaryota > Metazoa > Chordata > Actinopteri > Cichliformes > Cichlidae > Pelvicachromis > Pelvicachromis taeniatus. Next base: position 16,443 of record VURO01000813.1, read on the forward strand.
AAATAAGGGACGGACTAGGAGGGTGACGAAAGCTGGAGCTGGGTATTAACGGAGGGGAGTTTGCTTACTTGCAGAGCTTCTCAAGAATGAGAAGCTCTGGGGAGGGTACCAGTGGGGCAGCGGGCAGCAAGCACTAAAAATAACGAGAGGAGTCTGTTACCAGAAATTCTAGAGGAGGTCCAGGTAGAGCACGATGGGCAGGAGGGCAGGCAGGTAAGTGAGATGAGTAATTGATCTTTACAAAGAGCTGGTTACAGGTGAGTGAAGCAAGGGGGACCAGCGCTTGGTAGGAACAGGGTGGATCAGGGTGATTGCCACCAGGAGCTGTAGCACAGAGAAACAAGATTATACTTGAAGCAAACTTGCATGAAACTAAACACAAGGAAGGCCTAGTTACCACTACGAGGTAGCTGACAAACTGACAACAAGTGGAAGACAGGACTGGCCTAAAGAACCTGCTGATTAGTGGTGGATATGACAGAGGTGAGACACCAGAACCTCACTTCCATGGACCATGACAGTCATAGTGAACCCATCTTCTGATGGCTGCTCCCAGCAGGATAGCGCACCATGTTGCAGAGTTTAAACCATCTCACGCTGGTTTCTTGAATGTGACACTTAGTTCACTGCACTCAAATGGCCCACACAGTCACCAGATCTCAATTCAGTAGAGCACCTTTGGGATGTGGTGCAATGTGAGAAACTGCGATGCTACCATGTCACTATGGACCAAATTCTCAGAGGAATGTTTTCAACACCTTATTAAATCTGAAGAAAATAGGGCCCATGTCAATACTAGCAAGTTGTACCTAATAAAGTGGCCAGAGAGTGTATGTGGGACATGAGCAAGATGAGACCTTGTTTGCTTTTGGCACTTGCAGCTCAGTTAAAGTCCTGGCAAATGTGTGGAACAGGTGTGACTTGACATCTAGCCCATGTAAGGTTAAAATGTGTTTGCACTGAGGCAGCCGGGCTCACCCTGAATCAACTCCAAATGTGTCCTGTAACAGCTGTGACCCACTACATGTGTGTGCCACAGCTGGACCAAGCATTCGCCAGCAATAGCCTGTAGTGCTGGAGTTAAATACTCATGAGAAAGGTTCAGACATTATAATGAGACTCTGTTGTACGCAACATTAAGAGTCTCTCACCTCCAGTAGTTAATCCAGGTTCAGTATTAATAGCTTCACATTGTCTTCAACACTTCTATAATGGATTAAAATGAAGGTAAAATATAAAATAAAAGTAGTCTTGTTTTTCTCTGCTCAGAATACGCAACTTCCGTTAAATTAGAAATGTTTATAGGCTGCAACAAAGCGAAGCGTCATTCTTTTCAGTGTCTCTACCAATATCAGGGACTAAGCAGCCATTTACATACAGGCACAAGTGTAATAATTTCCAAAATGTGGGTTATATTTTACCCCACAAAAAACAAAAATATTGTCAGATATACACATGAAGAAATAAATGGGCTCTAAGAGGGTCAGCTAAATAGAACACTACTAGAACTTTTTTCACCATGTCTTAATAGATCTCCCTGCATTCAACCATACTTGATATTAATCTCTGACTCTCTTCCACAGCATGTCTTTTATCCTGTCTTCCTTCTTTCACCCCAACCGGTCGCAGCAGATGGCCGCCCCACCCTGAGCCTGGTTCTGCCGGAGGTTTCTTCCTGTTAAAAGGGAGTTTTTCCTTCCCACTGTCGCCAAAGTGCTTGCTCATAGAGGGTCATATTTGTTGGGTTTTTCACTGTATGTATTATTGTAGGGTCTACCTTACAATGTGAGACGACTGTTGTTGTGATTTGGCGCTATATAAATAAAATTGAATTGAAAATAATGCCAAAAACTGTTACCCCCATGTGGTAATAACAGCTGGTTAAGTCCATTTGTTTCACCTCCGGACTTAAACTAGCCCCGCCTTCAGCCTCTACTTTTGCTCTAACCACCAAGGACTGTAGCAGGTAGCTAAAAGAACCCCCCCAAAACTGAAAAATGATTAGTGCAACCTATGTATACACTAATAAAATGTTGTAAAATAAATATGTGCACCATTATTTAGAATATGGAGTAGTGTCATAATGTATTAAAACAAATTAACCAGTGACTGCACTTGTGTGGTTGTGGACCATCACATCTAAGCTCGATGGTTCCAGCTCTGAAAAGCATAAATTTGAAAAAGTGTAATTTTTTCTATTGCAAGCACCGATTGCACTCACAAGGTGATTTTCTTTCTTTTTTTTCGCTATCTGAAAATGCAGAAACAATATTACAGCAATTAAAGGTCATTGGTTTTTTTGCAGTCTCCGATAGCAGATCCTTATCAATCACCAGGAGATGCTTTGGTTTTGTGTTTTTATGTATTCAATGTATTATCCTGCAAGGCCTTTCCCAAAATGAATAAAACACCAAACTCATCTCTTTTATTTTGTCATCTGGAGACTTTATTAGTATTAATGATCCAGTAGCAGGTGTTGTTTTCAACAGCTTGGATTGCAAATGAATAACAGCAACACACACGTACAGTTTGTAAATGTTTCACAACTGGCTCAGTTATCGTTGGGAAACTTCTTTGGTTTGCTGTTATTCACAGGCCCCTTTTTTTTAAATCAACATGAGCCACATGTTCATACAACCTTCCCAAAGCATTTTCAGTTTCTCTGTATTCGCTGCCTTCTTATATTCTGAGAGATGTGATATCATATCTGAAAGCTAGAAATTTGATTTTTAAGGCCTCCTTTGCGCATTTAGTTAAATGCGCAAAGGAGCACACTTTGTTCTTTTCTCCCCTGTCTCCAAAACAAAGGTACAAAGATAAGGGTTTTTTTTGGTTGTTTTTATCTATAAGGTAAAAGTTATAACAAATCACAACATATAGATCACTTTGAAAGTATCCACACAAAGTGTTACTTTTATTTTGTCGATAAACACCAGTTATATTCCTTCTGTACCTCCCCACCCAGCCTTAATAATTTTCAAGTTTCGGTATCCAAATCCCTCCAACGTATTGATCTTTATAGTTTGCAATCACGTACCCTAAACACAGGAACTCAAAGGTCTGCGATATGTGACGCTGAGCTGGTGAAGTGGTAGAAAAATTTTAAAGGCATTTATGTGACACTCGTTGTTCTGTTTTCGGCTTTTTCGTGTGTGTGACTGGGGTGTGATTGCCTTTTACTTTTATCTGTGAGTAGTCTGTGTGTTTCTGACCTGAGAGCGGCATCTTGGAAGAATATCTCAGTTTCTCAACTCTCAGCTCTTTTCTTAGTGCGACCCCGATACAGCAGACGACAACACAGACGGAGCAATTCGGGCGCTTTGGGTGATGTAAACAAGAAGTACAGCTCAGTGTTAGTGGAGTGAGTGAGTTAGTTGTGGCTCTGCAACTTTGAGCTGCATTGTTTTTAGCCTACATTTGTTTACACCATTAAAACTGTACCCACGGATGCACTCACGACTATCACTGCATTACTTTTACAATACAGAAGCAAACTTGATGATTCTCAGACAAATCTGGAGTTACAAGAAGCATCTTTGTTTTTTGTTATTTGTCCCCAAGCAGATTTATTGATGCACACCTGCAACGGACATCTCATATAAACCTCCAGGGCTATTGACAACATTGTAGACTGAAATGGGCGATGTTTTTGTGAGTGCCATGCATTGGATAAAGCCTCAAAGCTCAACATTTGAATAGAAAACAAGATCATTTTTCTGCAACTATCCTCAGTGTGATTTTGATCTAAAGCCCAAATGAAAACCATCCATCCCTCCACTCCCGTTCTGATCACAGTATCAATCCTAACTCTAAAGTTTCTATAAGGTTTTTAGCAATTTCACTGGGAAAAGGGTGGGGTCTGTTCAGTTCAGTCAACAGCAGCAACCTGGGGTCCATTTACACAAAGACACTGAACAGAGGGAACTCTGACTGGTCTGGCTGCAGGAGGTCGACCAGGAAACAAACAGTCCCCGACAGGCCTTCGAACAGACTGTAGATGCTGGTCACTGAGCGAGAGCCTGCCTTGAATTCCTCAGTGAAGAGGAACTCTGCAAACCTGTGTGGACAAAACAAGAATGGAAACACATAAAAAGACAATGTGAACGCAGGATGTCCAGGACTGAGCTATAACTTCTTGTTGAGACGTGGAGTGTACCTGAAGCTTCTAGACCTCTTCTTAAGACAATACATTTGTATATGAAGATACACAATATGGATAAAAGCATTAGGCCACACCTCTTAATCTTTGATTTCAGCTGTTTTCAGTGCCACAGGTATATAAAATCAAGAACCTTGTCTAGTCATACAGATGTATTTGTTAGGAGACTTGGGTTGTCGACCAAGTGTTTTGTATTTAATTTATATTTCTTAATTATTGTTATTCATGGTTTTATTGTTGAGGTTATATTTGGTTTTTCTAGTTTCAGTCTATGTGTCTTCCTTGTGTCCGTGTTACTTTTCTGTGCTGTTTTTCCACGGTTCATCCCTCTGTTTGGTGTCTAGTCCATGCCTCTGTGCCTGTCCTGTGTTTCCTGTTTTATTTTGATAGTCCCTGTCCTGTGTGCAGTGTGTCTGGTTTTGCTTCCCTTGTCTCGTTAGGTCTGATTTGTCCCTCCTGTTTCCCTCCTGTCTCCCATTCCCTGATTTGTATTTAAGCCCTGTGTTTTCCTTTGTCTGTGTTGTGCTCGCCCTCATCTCTCGCTGTGTTTTTGCCTGCTTATTTAGTTTGATATATATTTCCAATTTAGTTTAGTTTGTGTTTGTTAGCTACCAGCAATAAAACAGAGTTTAAGTTCACCTTTGCCTCCATGATTCTGCACTTTTGGGTCCACCATTCCTGCCTGCACACAGCACTTGACAGTATCATGTAATGTGTGTTGGTCACATACTACTAATATACAAACATGATGCACATGCATGAATCTCTCTCTCACACGGTAAGAAACCTTGGAGTGTTTTTGGATAGCTCTCTTAAAAACCAGCTTTTACCAGTTACGTTTGATATTAAAGGCGAAGCCCTATCTTCCTTTAAAAGTACTTGAAAAATGTATTCATGCATTTATCACCTCTAGACTAGACTACTGTAACTCTCTATATCTGGGCCTCCAACACTCTCTCTACCGTTTGCAGTTAGTTCAAAATGCTGCTGCACCTCTTCTAACAGGTACTAGAAAGTATGATCACATCACCCCAGTTGTAGCTAATTTACACTGGCTCCCTGTCAAATACCGTATAGACTTTAACATTCTCTTGCTTACTTTTAAAATTTTAAACAATTTGGCACCTAATTATCTGACTGAACTCCTCCGCTTGTATAACCCCAGGAGAGCACTAAGATCATCTTGCCAGATGCTCCTAGAACAACCTAGATCCCGGCTGAAGTCCAGGGGTGATCAGGCTTTTGCAGTTGTAGCACCTAAACTCTGGAATAACCTTCTCGCTTGTATTCGTACTTCTGAGTCTATTTACTCCTTTAAATTGCATTTTAAAACTCACTTTTCACTTTGGCTTTTGAATCTAATTAGTTCAGGCCAGTTGTCAGTATGTCAGTATGTATGTCACTGTATGTCAGTTCAGCTGTCATTCTGAAAACTATTTTTCAACTCAATGTCAATGACAAAAAAATGTTTGCTGGGTTGTTGCAGCTCCCTGGAAAAAGAGCCTTTCTTGCCTCTGAGCACGGTAGATGTATTTGGAGTTGCCTGTGAGCCGATAAAGCAGGAGGAAGACATATGCGCTGCCCGCAACTCCGTGACAAATCCCGGGACCTTTCTTCAGCAGACCTTTCTGCCATACGAGTTCTCCACTTCTAATGCATGTATCCAGGTACTGTGGCTTCTTATTGATCAAATAGGCTTTTGCGAAAAGATACGCCACACCTGTAAGAGACAGGACAGAGGCATCAGTGTAGCAGGGGGCTCTAAACTACAGGACACCAAATGTGTCATCAACAGCTCTTAGCTTACCCGAAGCTCCGTGGCACCAGTGCACCAGCTCGTTCTCCCTTTCGATGATGGCTCCCAGCTCTGCAGGCCAGTTACAGTTTTGCTCCTGGTTCATGAGGAAATCGACGCTCTGCCACACCAGATCCTTATCAGCCCCGCTGAGCATGTCTTGGTAACTCAGCAGCATCTGCAGCACTGATGAGAGGCCGTGGGCCGCACCTGATAGAGGAGGGAGGGCGAGGTGTGTGGGGGAGGGTCACACATGCAGTAACAAAACCAGGCATGCAGGAAAACACCATGCCAGGCACACAGACGGGCAACCCCCAGAGCACACAAGCGCAAACACTCACAGAGCACAACTGAAAAACTTGTTTTTGTTTTCTCTTTGCGTCTTCCATTCTAATCCAGAGCTCACTGTATTTATTTGACAGTTTTGATAGGTGACATAAAGTCCTATTTTCCAGCACTGAGGAAGTACATCAGCCGCCCGAACTTGATGCACGAACGGGGAAGTGTCTGTCAGCTACATGACATCTGGCCCACGAAAAGAATGCTTCAGAACTAGAGATCACTTCATCGCCATAGTATTTACATGATGTAGGACATCTGTACTAAATAGCTAATAAACACACTGAAGCGATCCAGTAATAAAGAGTAATTAAACTTCAGACTATCTGGACACATGTTTCGTATGGAGGTCCTCTAGCCTGAACAATAGGCATCTCTACACAGACATGCTTCCGGCTGGAAATAACAAGCGATAGAAGAGTAGCCGTTTGCAGCCTTGCAACCCTCAGACAAGATTATCTCCTGACAAGAACGTCATTGCTGGATGATTCTGCACTTTTTTCGATTCGCTTCAAGCTGAACTGTTTTCCACTGTTTCCATCCAATGACAATATTTCCAAACTCTCACATTATAGGTAACAAATACATAATACTTAAGTAGCTACGGTAATGTACAAATGTCTTGAGCCACTGATAATTTCTTTTTGTTTTGCTTCCAAGGAGCCAGACTGTCATAAAGTGGTCTTGAGCAGTAGTTCTCTAGGCTTTCTGAAGGTCTTTCAAAGGTTTGGCGTTTTGGACATTGGCTGCTTTTTCACTCAAATTCAACTCAGTCTTTGTAACTGGTCAGTTTCATAGAACCTTTTTTAATAAGCCACTAAATACTGACCTGTGAATCATTCAAGCATAAAAAGGCACCTAATTGAAGTGTAATACCATCTGGAAAGTGGCAATGGCTTCATTTTTCAGGATGACAATGATCCCAAACACACTGTGAATTCACTAAAAGCATAACTAGAAAAACACACACCGGAATGCTATCAGTCAGGAACAATGATCCCACACCAGAGCAACGTGGGATCATCTAGCCAGAAAATGGAACAAAAGAGAATCGAGATCCATCCTGCGAGAAGCCTGGAGAACCACTTCTGAAAATTACATAAAGAAAATAGAAGAAAGCTTTCTGTCACGGCACTAGGACTGCGACTCAGTGTTTTGTATATTTTAGTTTTATTCTTTGATTATTGTATTTTCTCCATGGTTCCTGTTTTATTTTGAAAGATTCTTGTGTTCTTTCCTCGTTGTGTTTAGCCTCACTTCCCCTTTGGCGTCATGTTTCCTCGTGTGTTTTCACTTCCTCTGATCCCCCCTTGTGTGTATTTAGTCTGTGTGTTTCTGTTCAACCATTGTCAGGCCGTCTGTTATACTCACTATAGTTGTCATAGTCTATCATAGCTTATTCATCATTTCTCTTAGTTTTTTCATAGTGTTAGTGTCTCATAGGATTTCATGTCTGTTGCTGTCATTCAGCCAAAATAAAGGCTCAATTTTTGTTCAAAGCTGCTTTTGGATCCTGCCTCCAAACACACTCCGCTGTGACACTTTCCTGAGAGAGTTCAGACTCTGCTGGAGAATAAAGGTGGTCATTGCAAATATTAACTTTCAAGTTCAATAGAATTGAACACAATCTGTTTTTGCCTTTTAAACTGTATTTCCATGTATGTTTGCGCATGTTTCAATAAATTACTGCAGCTGTTTCCCATATTAATGGATAAATATAAAGAAATGAGGGGTGGCTCAAGACTTTTGCACTGTTGCGCTTTTGTACTGAATGTTCAGGTTTTCATATAATGTTTAAATTACCTGAAAACAACATGAAAAAAACACTGTGAATATGACTAAATCAGTTACCATAGGAAAGCATTTATCATAGGTCCATAGCTCCTGTCTCCATACAACCATCCGCTACCCCAGACTCCACTAAAGAAACGTCTTCCGTGGTGTTGGATGTGAATCGTAAGTTACAGAATCATCAAACATGGATGTAAATTGTTGGGATCCTGGAGCGAGACTTCCTAAATAATGCTAAACGCATGCAGGGAACCAAGAGTCTCTGAGGCATGCCAGCCCACCGTCTCTGAATTCATTTCAGGTCTCAAGAGCAAATCTGTCGTGACAGGCAAACTGAGAACACATGCAGCATCTTCAACATGTTTTCATCCAGGCTTTTCTAGTCTACCAATATCTCAGAATAAAATTGTTCCACTTTCTCATCATCCTCAAAGAAGTTGCTGTATACATGCAAAAGTGGCCAGCAGGGCTATGCTTACTATGAACTGTGTGTTGATCTGAAAGGTACTTCAACCCTGAGGGGTCTCTTCCTCTGATGCCCATCAAGGAAAAGGACAGTTAGTTTTACACACATGAACACACCAGTCCTGCGACAACAGAAGATCCTGCTGTGGTCAGAGGACTGAAACTGTGAAAAATCCTGATATTGGTGCATTTATACTACCTTTATAACAAGGGCACTGAACTTTGCACGAAGCTTGCGGTTCTTACCGAGGTACTCTGTTCCATAGTATGAGTACATGAGGGGGAAAGGCTTTCTCTTCTTCCTGGCATACTGTTTTCCTGACTCGATGATGGCCTGGCAAATAGATTTGATTTGATCTTTGCTCAGAATCTGCAGAATAAATGACACACTGCAGTTAACACCAATAAAAACTCAATAGGAAATACATTATGAAAACTTTATGCTGCAAACTGACCTTTCTCCCAGGAGACATTTTAATATTTTGAAGCATGGGTGTAATTAAAAACATGATGGTTGTATTGATTCAGTGAAGGCAGGGCCAGAGTCTGATAACACAAAGTGGCTCAGTGAAAAGGCTTCCTGTGCTGCTGAATAGCCAGAGTCAAAGCCAGGCCCAAACATTCCCAAGTACAGGTCTAATCATGCAAAATAACGACACTGACTGATTCATGATGAATGTTTAAAAAAATAATGAGAAGAATAAAAACTGGTAAAGCAGAAGCAGGCTTAATGTTTAACATAGATTATTCACCTGTTATCTTTTTATGTCAAAACCAACAATACTCTCAGTGTAACTCCAGTGACTCGCAAAATTTGGTTATGTTATGGTGACAAAGTGCTGCAGGGATCAGCTCTGTGAGAAATAAAAGATTATGATTCCAAAACATTTTATTGAGCAAGATTCAGAGATGAACACTTTTAGAAATTTTGAAACGCAAATTAAATTGGCAAAAGTAAAGCGTCAACACTGGTCTGCTTACAAACTACCCCATGGTTGCATAATTTCCAGCTGCTGCCCAAGCGCTTCATTTAGACAGCTGTTAGCAACCATCATCTCTGAGACACCCAACAAGCATCAGAATTCATGAGTGGCGCAATTGCTTACTTATTTTATTTAAAGGTCTAAGACACGTTTAAAAAAAACTGACTTTGAGACGATGAAAAGTTCAAGATCTGTTAGCTTCAAGCAGACATCCATTACAGTGAGCCACGGAGATCTTGGGAAACTCACTTTTTTCTACTCCATAACAACTGATTTGTTTCCATTTTCAAACATCCACGTGGCGCCGACTCCAGTGACATTGCTTTAATCAGTTTATCTGGTTTCACAGCTCTCTCTCTGAAGTCACTTTTTTCCACACTTCCCCTGTTAATGGATAAAGGTCTGAAACCCTGACAGGTCTGCAAGTCTGACAGGATGCATAGAGACATCTTATCAAGCTACTTTTGACTCCCTTGTCACAAGGGAGCAGGTAGCTCTGCATATTTTATTTGAAAGATTTTTACGCTGAATGCCGTTCACACAATCCCAAATTTAGCCAACCTAAAGATGTGCACACATCTTGCCTTCTTCTGAGTTTGAGACAGTCTGGTTGTTCTCCTCTGACTTCTGATCAACAACATCTTCTTCTTTTTTTTTTGATCATTCAGAGAAAAATCAAGAAAATCAGGAGATTCTGAAATAGTCGTACCACCATCCCATTCTGATGCTCGGTTTGAGCTTCAGCAGGTCATCTTGACCTTGTTTACATTGCCTAATTGCAATGAGTTGCTGCCATGTGATTGGCTGAATAGCACATTTTTGTTGGGGTTTTTTTTCCCACGTGGCCACGCTATGATATCATAACAATGTGACTGGTCATTTGTAATGCTGAACCAAAGCCAACTATTAGTTTTATAGACGCCCTCGTTTTCCCCCATCTTGGAGGAATTTGGAAATTGTGCATCACAATTTCCAGCAGTGGGCGCTATAGCACCAACAGCGCTTCAACACAACGCTCTAAAACTTGTATCCAGTCTCCCTGTGATTCTAACTGCTTTCATCTGAAAGATTTTCCTGCTTTCTTTCACTTAGTATAAGCGTGAGAATAATTAGACAGTTAATTGATTGAGAAAATATTTATCAGCGTTCATACAGATGATGGATTTATCCTGTTAGTTATTGTTCGAGCAAAATGTCGACATTTCTGTGGAAATTTGAGATTTTTCACTTTTTTTTCACATTTCAGACAAAATGCATAATCCGTAAACTAAGATGAAGATTGATAAGTAATTAAATCAATGAACTGCAATATGAAATTGAAGTTATGACACCTTGTGCTTCGAAATAAAAATTGGGACTATTTTGTGTTTTTAAAATCTTGGTCTATAAAATCATCTTTGCAGAAAAAAACAGGTGTAAACAACCTTTTGGATTCAGATTATCTAAACTTATTTATGCACATGTGCAACATTTAAAGACCCATGTGTCCGTCACAGAGTGGCAGCTCAGGCAGCTGAAGTTCATTCTCGGAGAGGGATTTAGCATTTTAAAGTGCGCCATGCTGTTGTTGTGCGCTCACCTCTATGCCCAGCTTCTGTCTGAGGACAAGGGCGGCGCACAGGTACCCAGCCCGCCCTACAAACAGCTCATCCGAGCCGCACTCCAGAAAAGTGATGGGCGCGCACACCTCCCACAGGTTACGGAATTTAGTCAGCGGCTTCACGAAATCAGCCAAGCCCAGGGACTTGTAGATCATAGCGGCCACCGCGTAGATGCCCGCCCCGCCGAGCAGGAAGGCGGCACGCATGTTTTCGTCCGGCTCCGCATCCACGTATCTGACCGAGATGTCGATGATCTGCTTGGCCGTCTTCAGGTATACATCCCGGTGTTCGGAGAACAGCGGGCACTCGCTGACATGATACAGCATGTAAGCCACCCCGGCCGGCCCATCGTACAGCCCTCCGTCGCAGTCGCTGAGGTCGACGGGAAGCGTTTTAAGGATTTTATCGATGCTGGCGACCACGACGGGCACAGCGGCTTCGGCGCCCTGGCCCTGGAGCAGCGCACCTTTGTAGTCGGAGAAACGGTTGGCAAAGCAGCGAGTGTTTTCCATCGCCGACGAAAAGCCAACAGAGTCAGCACGACGTGTACGCAGGGCCGACTGATAACGCAGATCCGTGTCAGTTACTCAAGGTATCCAAGGATGAGAGAGGAACAACACTTTAATCGCTCATCCAATCCCATCAGGCCTCAGCTGATTGGACGCGAGCAGTGATGGTTCAGCCTCATATTGGCTGGAAGGGCCTGAGCCTGTCAGCCTCCAGCCTGCACCCTCTCAGCAAAGTCCTTCTAGAAGTAGCAGAGTCACAAACAGCCACAACAAGCACAGAGAATGGTCTGGCCTCTTTTAACAGTGAATCACAAGAACAGGCGTTTTAATACGAAACTATGCAGTAAAATTCATTCAGGTGTCGGCTGTAGTCTGCACAAACTCCA
>VURO01000815.1:6296-37300 GCA_015108175.1 Pelvicachromis taeniatus
AAAAAAAAAAAATAAAATTGAAAAAAAAAAAAAAAAAGATGAAACATTGAACCAGGCAAGTCTGACTAATTGATAGAAACAAATTCACTTCCATAAGCAGAAATCATTTGGAAGAAGCGAGCATGATTTATTGAGATAGAGAAATTCATGTATTTGGTAGTTAGACCCAGATGATCATGGCAGAAGGAAACCCCAGTGACGATAGGATTTAGGACAGGACCCCCTGGAGTCTAGACGCTGGTGGTGGTGGTGAAGATGAAGAGTGAGGCTTGGATAGAGCTCTGGCTGAGGTGTCTGAGGTGGAGATGGGGAGGAGGTGGGCTGCAGAATGAGGGAGAGCACAGATTTAAACCATACACTGACTGGTTCAAAGACGGTGGGCGACTAGATGATTGGACTAGAGTAATGTTGTCAGTATTGAGATTGACTGACAGCGTGGGAATGCGGTAGTCGTGTTAAGAACAGAAAACCAAACAAACACCCAGGAAAGCAGGCAGATGAGTGATTACAGATCGTCCTTATATAACTGCATAGGCTTCATTTAGATTGCTCAAATATATCACATAAGTGGTTATTACTCCAAGCTTACTGTTCCCATCACTGACGCTGTCCACCAGAGACACTGACACATTTAGGTTCGTGCCAATGAGTTTTCTTGTTCTTATTATATCATTGCATCTATCCCAGGAGCAAATCGCATTGTCCTACAGGACTCAAACATTCTCCAGCCATTGGGGCTGACAGTGCTGGGTGACCATCTGTACTGGATTGACCGTCAGCAGCAGATGATAGAAAGGGTGGACAAACTTACTGGAGATGGGCGCACGCGCATACAGGGACGGATATCATACCTTACCTCCATCCACGCTGTGGAAGACATCGACCCACAGGAGTTTGGTACAGAGCTCTTCTCCACAGAACTATTAGCTATATTAGTGCGACTTTCTGGTTTGGCCTTTGTAACGATGGCAGTTTTTGTTTCTACAGCATCCCACCCATGTTCTCGTGACAATGGGGGATGTTCCCACATCTGTATTGCTAAGGGTGATGGGACACCTCGCTGCTCCTGTCCCATGCACCTGGTGTTGCTGCAGGACCTGCTGCACTGTGGAGGTGAGCCACACAGTAACAGCACTCAAGTGCCTTTTCATTTCTGGGTGGAGAAAGCAGAGAAACATGTTCGACCTGCATGTCTGATTGAGTTTCATAAGTACAAGGACATTCAAGGTTTATTCTTCTAAAACTCTTATTTGTGAACTCATCACAACAGATTAATACTTGCTGCAGGGAGAAAGCAATGCTGGTTGTAATTACTCTAACAGTGACAGAGGTTATTTATAGGAATGTTTAAATGTCCAATGACACACTGTACATACATTCTATATACATTTGTCGACCTCTCCTGTTTGCATGCATGTTCACTCCTGTTGTTTAGGTTTGCACATTTTTGTCCCTCTTAGTCTGAAGGGTCTAATCTAAAGTTCGGTGCTTCTCTCTTTCAGGGATAATTGTGACTTGTGTCTCTGCTTCATTCTCTTCCTTATATGTTGTCTTCTCTGTTTTTTTCTCAGAGCCGCCTACCTGCTCCACAGAGCAATTCACCTGCTCCACAGGGGAGATTGACTGCATTCCTATGGCTTGGCGTTGCGATGGCTTTCCAGAATGTGAAGACGGCAGTGACGAAGACAACTGTCCCGTCTGTTCTACATACCAGTTCCAATGTGACAAAGGAGGCTGCATTGATGCTCAAAGACGCTGCAATGGTGAATTGGACTGTGCTGATCACTCTGATGAGCAGGACTGTGAAAGTAGGTTTACACGCTCAATTCATGATTCAGATGTTTGCGGTGTTATGCGTTTAGAAGTTTTGTGACTGATAAATTAGGTTCTAAATAAACTACTTTGAGTGTCGTTCGGGGTTCTTGATGTTTCTACTAAACAGATAGTAGCCTGAGTTTACCTATGAGTTAATGCATGGTGCACCACCATAGTTTTACTACATTCAAATCAGCTTATTCAGTTCAGTTGAATTTTCTTTATATAGCACCAAATCAAAACAGCAGTCGCCTCAAAGCACTTTACATTGTAAGATAAAGACCCTACAATTATGAAATGTATAAATATAGTTCTCAAAGTTTCAAAAGCATTTTTTCCTCATTAGAACCAGGATTGTCTTAGGGTTAAAAATCATCCTCTATAACTATATCAGTGTATAGTTATCATGCTATAGATCCCATAGCACCTTACTGACCAAATAGTGCACTTCTTTCTAAAAAGTTTCTGCTTGTCAAAAACTGCTTTATCAAAACATCCTTTTTGATAGAGTATATAGTTAGGACTGGATCGTGTGACCTTACCTCCCTCTGCTCTCTTCTCTTTAACCTCACCCATCAGTTGGCTGTCCCTCCATGAGCCTGGTTGAGCTGGAGATTTCTTCCTGTTAAGAGTTTTTCCTTACCACTCTTGCCAAGTGCTTGTTTGGAGCATTATTGGCGTTAACTCCTGCTCTTAATGCTGATGGTGCTTAAACTGAACTACAGGAAAATCAGAAGACAATTTTGTATTTACAGCCACAGAAGCACGGCAGAAACAACAGCCAGTTACCAAAGAGACTCCTTGTAGCCGTGTATTGTCAAATGAGTGGCACCAACACCAAACAGCCATTTTTTTTACATTTCCATGTAGATTCACAACTTCAGCTTAAAGATGACTGCTGTTTTTTTTTAAAATGCTTACAAATTCAGTTAAAATGATAAAAACAATATTTCAGTGATACTGTTCATGTCTGTTTCAGAGCTGGATCTCTTTCAGCGATCCAGTTGTTCATAAAATATACAAAGCTTCTTCCCTTGGTCTCTTCAGTCACAAAACCAACCCACCTCATTTTTAAACGTCACCCTTTTGTTGATTCTCCACTGCTATGGCTGGATTTGCCTTTTTGCAATAGAAATATTTGCAAAGGTTCCACATACGTGTTCTGCTAACTTGTCTACCCCATATTTTTGATGCTTTCAGTAACAGCCCCCCCCCCATGCTAGGTCTATAATAATGTAAAAATTCTAATCAATGGCATCTAATTTGTCATCATTCTTCTTCCTGTTGTGTATAAAATGTATATAAATATGACAAGTTTGGGTTTTATTGGTTTGGAAACAAATAAATGCCTTTCAAACATCCTGCCATGTTTCCTCTTCTACTCCAGCTATCTGCCCTCCCAACCAGTTCCGCTGTAGTGACAATCAGTGTATCACAAAGAAACAACAGTGTGACAGTTACTCCGACTGTCCTGATGGATCAGATGAACTCGCCTGCGGTAAAAAAACTGAAATATTCAAACAGCAGAAACATAGCTGTATATTCTCTGGTGAACTTCCCATCTTAAACTCTGTTTTCTTTTTTCTTGTCCATGTTCAGAGCATGTGTCACCGCCCTCCAGTGGCATTCCTAACACTGGGCCCAACACCATCGGCCCAATCATTGCCATCATCCTGCTCGTCTTCATCATTGGGGGAGCTTATTTTGTCTGCCAGCGTGTGGTGTGTCGACGTTACAAAGGTCCCAGTGGGACTTTCCCTCATGAGTACATCAGCGGGACGCCTCATGTACCTCTCAACTTCATCACTCCCAGCGGTTCTCAGCATGGTACCTATCAAGGTAAGCTGAAACACACAGCAGCAGGGCTGGTTACACCACTACTTACAGTATCTCACAAAAGTGAGTACACCCCTCAGATTTTTTTTTATATTTCATTATATCTTTTCATGGGACAACATTGAAGATTTGGCAATGTAAAGTAGTCAGTGTACACCTTGTATAACAGTGTAAATTTGTCACCTCAGAATAACTCAACACGTAGCCATTATTGCCTAAACTATTGCCAACAAAAGTGAGTACACCCCTAAATGAAACTGTCCAAATTGTGCCCAATTAGCCCTTTTTCCTCCCTGGTGTCATGTGACTCGTTAGTGTTACAAGATCTCAGATGCAAGTGGGGAACAGGTGTGTTATTGTTCTCACTCTCTCACACTGGTCACTCAAAGTTTAACCTCATGGCAAAGAATTCTCTGACGATCTAAAAAAAGTATGATTGCTCTACATAAAGATGGCCTAGGCTATAAAAATATTTCCAACACCCTGAATCTGAGCTGCAGCACGGTGACCAAGACCATACAGCAATTTAGCAGGACAGGTTCCACTCAGAACAAACCTCGCCATGGTCGACCAAAGAAGTTTAGTGCACGTGCTCAGCGTCATATCCAGAGGTTGTCTTTTGAAAAGAGATGTATGAGTGCTGCCAGCATTGCAGCAGAGGTTGGAGGTGTGGAGGGTCAGCCTGCTAGTGCTCAGACCATACGCTGCACACTGCATCACATGTCATCATCCCAGAAGGAAGCCTCTCCTGAAGATAATGCACAAGAAATTCTCGAAACAGTTTGCTGAAGACGAGCAGACTAACAACATGGATTACCTGTGGTCTGACGAGACCAAGACAAACTTATTTGGTTCAGATGGTGTCAAGGGTGTGTGGCGGCAAACAAGTGAGGAGTACAAAGACAAGTGTGTCTTGCCTACAGTCAAGCATGGTGGTGGGATGTCATTGTTTGGGGCTACATGAGTGCTGCTGGCATTGGGGAACTATAGTTAATTGAGGGAACCATGAATGCCACCATGTACTGTGACATACTGAAGCAGAGGATGATCCCCTCCCTTCAGAAACTGGGTCACTGGGCAGTATTCCAGCATGATAACATGGTCTCTAACATCCACCAGCACCATGATGTCATCATGCAGGAGTGGAAGAGGATTCCAGTGGCAGCCTGTGAAGCTCTTGTGAACTCCATGCCCAACAGAGTTAAGGCAGTGTTGGAAAATAATGGTGGCCACACAAAAATGTTGACACTTTGTGCACAGTTGTGTCATATCTTCAACGTTGTCCAATGAAAAGATATATGAAAATATATGAAAATATTTGCAAAAATTTGAGGAGTGTACTCACTTTTTGAGGTACTGTATCAGCACTGGTGTTAATAATCCCTGTAAACTATTGTGTGCAGGAATCTCCTGTGGGAAGTCAATGATGAGTTCCGTCAGTCTGATGGGCAGCAGCAGCAGTGGAGCTCCTCTTTATGATAGAAATCATGTGACTGGAGCTTCATCCAGCAGCTCTTCATCTACAAAGGGTGCTTTCTATCCTCAGGTACACACACACACATACACAGTGCACATGCTTTTTATTCGTTCCTTTCCAGTTAGATTACTTACAGATTTTTGTTCTGTCTTGTAGATCCTGAACCCTCCTCCCTCCCCAGCCACTGACCGCTCTCTCTACAACACAGAGATCTTCTACTCCTCCAACAGTCCGTCTACCACCAGATCATATAGGTCATACTGTCTTATCATCTTATCATCTCCAAGCACACACATGACAGAGATGCAAGTGTCTGTCAAGTGTATGCTTAACAGACACTTGCAAACTTTATCACATTGTAATTATTTTACTGGGCTTTGGACTTTCTGCTTTAATACCTAATGCTTGCTGAGTCATCCATTTCAGTCACATTTGTCACAGATCTTAAATTTGATTGAACTTCCAGGTTTTCCAAAGAAACCTAACTGAATTACATGCAAATATACACTTACAAGCCACTTCGTTAGTAATAATACACTGAAAACTCCAGCAATCAAACGACCGCCTATTAAAAAGCACTTGGCAACAGTGGGAAGGAAAAACTCCCTTTTTATAGAAAGAAACTTCAAGCAAAACAAGGCTCATGGGGTTCACATGTGTTATTCAATTTTTCAATTCAATTTTATTTATATAGCGCCAAATCACAACAACAGTCGCCTCAAGGTGCTTTACATTGTAAGGTAGACCCTACAATAATACATACAGTGAAAAACCCAACAATCATATGACCCCCTATGAGCAAGCACTTTGGCGACAGTGGAAAGAAAAAACTCCCTTTTAACAGGAAGAAAACTCCGGCAGAACCAGGCTCAGGGAGGGGCGGCCATCTGCTGCGACCAGTTGGGGTGTTCAATGTGTCCATGGGGTAAAGCAGGGGTCTCAAACTCACGGCCCGCGGGCCACTTGCGGCCCACATCACCTCTACTTGCGGCCCGCATATTGAAGAGAAGAAATATTTGAAAAAGTATATTATTAAAAAAAAATATTTACCATGAAGGCAATATGAGCCGTGTTACAGGTATAGCCCTTTAAGAATGTAGCCTCATGGGCTGTGTGGGACCGCCCCTCCCGTTATGTGTGTGAGCGTGAGGGAGGGAGAAAAAGGAGAGTCGAAAAGTACGAGTAGCTACCGACAAGAAACGGGAGATGGAGGCATGTAAATATAATAATAACCACTGCAGCCAAAAAGAGTGTCAGGCGAGCCCGGTTGTAAGTAAGCTGTTAAGACTCGATTGTACACTGTGTTTGTGTTTTCCTCCGAAACAATAAAGTTCAGCTGGAGCAACCTTTCAACGTCTCTCGGTCTCTAGCTAGCAAAGCTGACCCAAACAGTAAAGCTAGTTCCGGCTACGAGCCCGACAGGAACCCGACGTGAGGTCTCTTTACTACAGTTCAGACCTATGCGAGGTACCAAGAGTACAAACGTTGCTGTGTTAGTTCAGTGAGAGATTTATTTGGAAAGAAAACAATTTTCACTAGCAGTCAAAAACTGTGTACACTTATGTCTGCGTTTTTATTTTGTTAAATACGGACAAAATTGTAGATTTGGTAGTTCAATGAAAGGCTTCAGTTAGTGAAGAGTGAGAAAGAAACATTTGCATTCACGTTTGCAGTTTTGTTTTGTTATACAATATTTGAAATAAAAAAAATAACACTACATTTTTAGGAAATATTAGTGAGTGTTTTCTTGTTTGTTTGTACTACCTGAACACTTAAAAGTGGCCCCCCAATGAGATCACAGTGCCAGAAGTGGCCCGCGACTCATTTGAGTTTGAGACCCCTGGGGTAAAGGGACAAGTGGATGTGAATTATGTGAGCAAAATATCTGCCACGGCATAATAAAGCATCCCCTCACTATAGTGGTTGGAAGCTCAGTTTTTTCTTTAATTGAAAAAACAAACACCTGAGTCAGTTGAACAGTTGCCGGGGAACATATTGAACAGTGCTCATCTGCCCTGCCATCAAAAACTAAATGAGCTAATGTCATTTGTAAGAACCATGTTCTTTTCTTCAGTAGAATTTCACAGAATTGGGCAATAACTGACAGGAAGCACTGGACTGATCAAGTGATAAGTGTGTGTTTTTCCAGCTTTGCATTTACTGTTGGATCTGTTGGTATTTGAAGAAGTTGTGAAGTATTTTATAACATTTTTCACATGTTTGTTTGATGCCTGCGACTTTACTGTACAGAAACCTTTTTTTGTGTTTGTTTTTAATGAGTCAGAGTTTAATTGTGATGGTGCTGAGTTGACATGTTGATTTTACAACATTGTTTTTGGTTATTATGATTTAAACCAAGATGAATTGTATGTAAACTGCAATGAAAACAAAGTTTGTGTCATCTCTCCTTCAGACCCTATAACCCCGTCCGTGGCACTGTTCCACCTACCACTCCCTGCAGTACCGATGTCTGCGACAGCGACTACACTTCCCACCACCCGCCGGCTGGGCTGGGGCTGTCAGTGGGTCGCTGGAAGGCCTCTGGCCACGGCGGCCACACCAAACACAAGTACTACATGGACCTCAACTCAGACTCTGACCCATACCCTCCACCCCCCACGCCCCGATCCCAGTATATGTCAGCTGAGGAGAGCTGCCCTCCATCCCCTTCTACAGAGCGTTCCTACTTCCACCTATGCCCCCCTCCTCCCTCTCCCTGCACTGACTCTTCATGACCCTCAACAGCCTGGGACCCCTGTGAGAAAGAAAGGGATAAAGCTAGCTACGAGAACTTCCTATCAGCTGATTAGACTCAAGTGCCTTATTGGTTCTTTTATCATTCCAGTCATCCAGGAGTTCTCAGGGTGTTTGTCTAATGTCTAATCTTCCAAATGCCCTGCTTGAACGTTCACTCACTTGGAACAGGTTGAAGGTTTGACGCTGTCCCTGCCATGCCTCAGGGCATTCCCCTCTTTAAGTTTCATTCTGTGGAATGAAGAAAACTTCCTGTGCTGGGCCGCTTTTTGGTTTCCATCAGTCCAAAAAGGATCCTGATTTCTCAGGAATCAGTGACCTCACCAACTGAGTGTGAAAACCACAAATCCAGTGCATCCAATGGACCACCACCTCTTCCCCCTCAGTCTTCACAGAATTGTCTTCTCCTTCCTCACAGCATCTGTGTCAGCAGGACTGTATATACTGTAGTGTTAAAAATCACATGAACAAAAAAAGAAAAAAACAAATAATGGAAATGTTTTTTGTACTTTATTGATGGTGGGTGATCCACAGCTAGACAGAAAACAAAGGACAGTGGAGTGTGTGTGTGTGTGTGTGTGTGTGTGTGTGTGTGTGTGTGTGTGTGTGTGTGTGTGTGTGTGTGTGTGTGTGTGTGAAGGATGGATGAATATACGTGAGCATACAGGTATGTGAAGGCTTGCTGGGTGAATTAGAAAAATTGATGACTGATTTATAATATGTAAACTAAAAAAGTGACTGAGTGGATGATCAAAGAGGTGAAGTCTGCTTCTTTACCCGCATTGTGTTCCTCCGCTTCAATCCTCCGTAGCTGAACCCTGTGCCTTGTGAAGAAGTAGAGCCTTCTCCAGTCAACAAAGAGACCGCTAACAGTCTTCACTGAGTAAAGTCGCCTGCCTGCAATACACCAGACGAATGCCAACATGTAAAGCTATTGTAAATATGTGTAATGAAGTCAGTGAGTTATGAGAAATTAATGCTTTTTGGTTTAACTAAGAACCTCTTCCATCATTTTTTCTGTACTCCCATCATCCTGTTTACCAAAAATATGTTTGCTGCTATTGTGTACATACGATATCAGTTACTATCATTACACAGAAAGGCCAAAATTGCCACTCTTATACTGACGGTAGATCATGAAGCTACTTTACAGTTAATAACAAATTATTCTTATAGCCATGTTTGTTCTTTGTACTCCGTATGTAGATCATTATGTATGTTTCTGTGTCAGCTGAAATGTTTGATTTGAAGGAGTTATTTTTGGAAGGAGGTTAAAAGGTGGAAAAACATCCATGCTTCAGATGACTCTTCCCTGATCTCTCCACAAAGTCTTTTGTATGTTTTTGTACAATGAACTCATCACTGCATAAACTGAGCTAGAAGGAGGATTTAGATGCTGTAAGTCTAACACACACAGTTTGAAGCATCCTGAGTAATCCAGAGTAGAGCACCTTGAGGCAACTGTTGCTTTGATTTGGCACTATATAAATAAAATGTCATTGATTTGGATTACATTATTTGAGTTGCTCAGCTTAACATCACAGTAAACTGTTTTGTGACTGCTTTGGAAGTCAAATGCTTCCACACTTGAAACATCCCACAGAAGCACTCACTGCAAAACCAAAGGTAGCAGTTGCCTCAGATTAGACAAACTTTCTGGCCTCTGAGCTTTGCCACAATTTGTAAGACAATAACTACTGGAGAGACTTTTGGTGGAGTTGTCTATTAGTAGTCCACTGAGGATGAAATCTCAAGACTTTGCTGGCCCATTAATCTTTGCTCGTTACATACAAGAAATTGGTGTCGTAATAATAGCTGGTGATCATGCTCCTAGGGGAATGGACACTTTTAAAGTTACAAATTACCTGTTTTAATTTGGTTGTGTCATGCTTCAATGAAATCATTTTCTCCAACAATATTTTATATTGCACCAGATGGCACAACTTTATTCACTCCCTATAGGAATATTTGGTGGCGTTACTGTAAAGACTATGGACTGGCATGAGAATCACAATTTTATTTTAACTGCACAGTGCGAGCAAAAAGTTTAGTGACAGATGGTGGGTCAGAAAAGTACTTCTTTTAGCAGTCATCAAGTTCACCTGTGTTAGATGAGTTAGAGGGAAGTGCAGTTCGGCAGCACTTTTAAAGGTCATGGTCTTGGAGTAAGCTTTGTTGCTGTTGTCGGATTAAATTGACTCCAGTCAGGTGACATTACAGCTAAAATAGATTTCCAGCTTAGGTAGCTGAAGTTGGGCGCTTTCTTAGCAGCACATTTATGTTGAGGGCTGTAGGCCCTACCTCAAACCACTGTGTCAGTAAAACCCTGTACTTGTTGTCTTCGCTAGGAATGCTTTGCGTAATTTACCCTTGTGACATTTTTTGTATTAAAAGCATTTTTATATAATAAAGGTTTTATTTTAAGGAAAGTGTTGTCTGAGGTTATTTAATTCACTTCAGTTCAATTTTATTTATATAATTTACAATAGTCACAATGGTTTATATAAGGTGAAGACCCTACACTTTTGGAGAGGATCCCACCATTGAGATGCAAACACCAGGAGAAGGTGGGAAGGAAGATCTTCCGTACAACAGGAAGGCCATCCGACAGAATCAGGGAGGGGCAACCAAAATAGAAACGAGAAGCACACAGAAACTACAGACAACAAATGTAAAACACAAGTGGGCTTTTTCACCTCTGCATATCCTTTAAAGGTTATCAGAGGTAGATGCAGTCAGAACAACAAGGCCACTGTGTCGCTCTGAGCTGCTAAGGTGTTCAGCTATAACAAGACAACCATTATATAACACATGGTCACAATCCTTTTAACGAATCATGTAAAGAAATGTATAACCTGCTGTAACATGTAGATGTTAGAAAAGAAAAAGCATGCAGTAATTGGTTCTAGTCACTGCCTTTCAGAAGAAACAAGGAAATATATTTTTAAAAAAAAGAAAAGAAAAGAAAGAATACGAAAAGTGGGCTCGTCCGGGATTTGAACCCGGGACCTCTCGCACCCAAAGCGAGAATCATACCCCTAGACCAACGAGCCGCTGGTTACGCCTATGGACAAAAAGTATTTATAAGACTGAATGGCCTCCTGTGTTAAGCGTGCGACACCTACTGGTGAATGCAAATGCACCAATCCGTGGACTTTGTGCATGTTTTTATCTCTGCTCATTGATTTGTCTGGCTAAACGCATTTATATATTTTATATCACGCGAGGAATAAATGTTACATACAACGGGACTACTTTTAAAAATATTTAAAATCATCTCTCAATGGCATCACATATTTAAGGCACACCATCATCCATCAATAATTTATTTTCTCTTGGATATTAGTAGTATGTAGGCCTAGTGCGAGATGGGACCGTCAGGGTCCATGTGTTTTGTTGGACCGTGAATTGTCATATCCACAAACATCGTAAAGGAAACTCTAAGTTAAAGTGCATTTCAGTCACCTAAAAGAAGAGAAACGTTTGCTGGGGATTACCCACTACAGAAAAAATACAAATATTCGCTTTATTCATTTCATCGACCTTTTTCTGTTTCCTTTAAACACCTTTATAACGTTAATAATTGATCATGTTTAGTCGAGTTTACAAATTGCTCTGCTGCCCCCATGCGGGGACTGCAGAGCAAAATGAGTGCTGCTCCAAAATCCTTTATTAGTGATTTCTAAAGGGGTCAAATGAATCAATATTAACAAGTCAGTTGTAAACCGTATACACAATTTTAGCCTATACTTGTATATTCCCCAATAACACATCTGAAACTTGAACAAGTAGCAGACGGAAAGTTTTAAAGTGTTTTACTTCTCAACAGAAAAATGGTCAATATTATACACATTATATTATTGTAATATTGTCCATCCATCCATCCATCTTCTGCCGCTTATCCGGGGCCGTATTATACATAAATATTATTAGCATGCAGAATTTACAGGTGAATATAACTTTTTTCCATATTTGTTGTAAAAAAAAATAAAAATCACGTTTCACAGAAAGAATTAGAAAAATGTTTGAAAAAATTAGTTCTGTATATCATTCTGACTTGTGTTGACCCAGCTTCTTCCTGTACCACTGCTTGATCCCCAGTATCTTCTAGAAACTGGGAGTACATTTTAAGACCACCATGGAGTGGTGCCCTGGGTCCATTTGCGATCCAGTATATCTGCTTCATCAAGAGTCTTTCTCATTTCATCTGTCTAGAAAATTTATGAAAAATCTTTCTTTAAGTATTATTAGGCCCAATCTTGATGCTTCATCATATGAACCGATTTGAGCAGTGGTCTCTTCTGGAAACTGCAGGTAGAACTCAGAAATGGGGTCACTGATTGATACTGGGTTCCTGGTTTATTTGACTTTTTTGTGTTTGACATTGCAGTGACAATGTGTTAAAAAACATAAAAAGTAGGGGGGGAAATCCTTTGTTGTATACTACCAGAAACTAAGGGTATCTGAAATACCCTATTCATTCAAAGACCTGTATTCATCTGACAGTAATAGTTTATATGAGCGGTGCATTAAAAAAAATTTTTTATTCTAAACTTTTGGGGGTCTGCTAATGTTACAACCCAGGTAAAATGCCCTCTGTGTTGTGTTGGGAATAAGGCTTGGAGCTGTAAATACAGGACTCTAAGAGAATGCCTGTAAAAGTTTAAAAACACTAAAAGACTGGTCCAATGAAGTTTGTCCAGCTGGTAGACAGGTGCTGAGGGCTGTACAGAGGCAGATAAGAGGTGGAGCCCAGCATTCAATCTTATATCATTTTTTTGTTTTTTCTCTCCCTTTATTCTCTCTGTGTTTGCCGCTCTGTAATTACACCAGCTGCTTGGGTTGGTTTTCGCTTTCTCTCTGTTTAGCTCCCTCACACCTGACATTCTTTTAATGCTCCCGCTACTCTCTCCTCCCTTCACACTCCCCTTTCCCTCCAAAAAGATGCTCAGCCTGCTGAAATACCAGACAGATTGCAAAATCTTTTGTGCTAACTTGTTGAATATATCAATAAAAGGAGCCTCAAACATCAGAGAATAAACAGGAATCCACAGCTGTACTTTAATTTGATCCCTTCTGCGATGATAAAGCTAACTGCACTTACTTTTATGCGGGACCAGTTGCTGTGGTATTTTTACATTATGTTAACATAGGTTTCTCCATGTTTTTGATTCTTTGACATCCAAAGCTTTTTTTTCCTGTCAGAAATTACACATGTTAGCAAGTCATTATGTGTTTCAAAAACATGCACATTGTAATGAGCAATTAGTCTGCCACAAAACACCTCCCCTTTGACATGCCCGGATTAAACCCAGGGTTTATTTTACCAAGCTGATAAACTCCTTCATGATGGTTCATTTTTGTAGTCAAAGTCAAATTTAAGATAATCAAAAGAGATAAAAACCTAGGAAGACATGATAAAAGTTAAGAAAAAGAATCATAAATCTTGGAGATTTGAGTAAGAAATACGACAAATAAAAGTAGCACAAAATCCTTCTGATTTAAAAAGCCAAAGAATAAAAGTATTATGATTGTTATCCCCAAAGATTGTTCAATACCAACATCTTCTCTTGAACCCTTGAACCAGTCGCCCTAAATAACCTTGACCACTTTTCATTTTATGGCCTATCATCATCTGTGAGATTTCACTTCTATTTGAGGTGAAATCTCACTTACTAAAGAGTTCACCATGACATCCCACAGTTGGTTGTCCTGCTTTATTGAATGGATCAAATGCCCACATGATGCACGCAAAGTAGCAGCAAGCCACTACCCACTACCTCCTAAATATTTGTGTAGAACCATTTGTTGGTGTTTATATTTGCAGCTGGTTTGATTTTTAAAAGTGTTTTTAAAAGAACATTTAAAAGCTACATTGGTGGTGATGTTCTGGGGCCACTAGGAGCACCAGAACAAGTTAATATGGCTAATAATATTGATGATATATACTGACATCTGATTTTAATTCAGCTTTAGTCTCAGCTAGTTTTTAATGAAAATCAACTTAAAAGATGCATTTAAAGTCAGGAAATTTCTGGAAAACCTTTCACCTTTCATCCAAGAAGCTTCTTCACTTCCACCCCTTCTGTTCATTATTTGACAACACCAACTTATAACATCAAATGCAGTCTTGAGATCCCTTCCTAGGTGCCTCAACCCCAACTCAGATCTTGTATCAGGTGCTTTCAATACATTGCATCTTAGGGTGAGGCAAAGTCTCACACTGGTTTTACCACAAAACTCAAGTGGCAGTGACCCACGCCTTTTTTCACACCTTGACTCGTGTGATGAGGCACATAATTAATAGTTGGTTAAATGCCTGAGACTCTCCATCATTTGGTGTTAGAACTGAAGACATCTTTTAGATGAGAGGTGAAATGTCATCCAGAAATTGAAAGAAATCTAGTTACTTTCTTTTCAAGCTCCTTAGACTTCCATGACTTGGCTGTCTGAGAACCTACACAGATCTGCACAGTCACAGTTGAGGTGGAAGCTCTTTAGTGGATCCAATAGCTGACACCACACAACAGAAGACTTATTTCTTAGGATCTTTCACATAAATTTATTTTTAAACAGAAAGTGCTCTAAGCCAGGAAACCAATCCAAATTCCAGAGATGGTGTGCCACAGCATGTGCTAATATACATATATATATATGTGTGTGTGCGATTAGAAGAACAAACCACACGTGTAAGTCAGAGAGTGCTGAGGCAGCGCTGGAAACGCACGCACGCACACACACACACACACGCGCACACACACACACACATTGTGTCTGGAGTTTACGACCCTCACCTTCATTCCCATGTTTGTTTGTGCGTTCATGTTGTCTTCAGGTTTTGGCCGTTGTCCTGTCAGCCTCTCAAATCGCTCCTGACAGATAAAAAGACCATCCAGAGATCTTTCACAAGCTCAAGAACCACTTCTTGAGTTTTTGACATGCACAGAGGCAGTTTTCATCACCCCGGAGCTGAACATTTGTGGGCCTCTGACGTTGGAAAATAGGAATACCACAGTTGCTTCAGCTGACCCCATTAATTCTAGCAAACATGCAAACAAATCGGGAAAAATCCATGTCAGTATTGAAACTATTAGATTTAGCAATAGCTGCTGCAAAGTGCTACTTCTTCAAAAAGCTTGAGAAAACAGTTCCCTGTGTTTATGCCAAAGCTGGTGTTAAAGCTAATCTACTTTTGTAGACATTTGTATTTCTGCTTAGAGCTGGCCAGACAGGCAGCTACTGTCTTTGTTTTCAGAGAGAAGCACATGCACAACCAGACCAGAGTGGGTACAGGTTTGTGAGAGGCCATGAGGTGAGGCAAAGAAGCAAATATTTGTGCACTGCAGTTTAGCTTACAATTTTCTGCAAAATCAAAAGGTATTAGGGAAGCAAAAACATGGCTGAGTTATGCTTTCCCTCCTGGGGCTGGAGCTGGAACAGACTTTCTCCCTCTCGTTCTCTCTCCCAGCTTATGAACCTGACCCCAGCTTTCTCTTCATAAACAATAACTTCTTCTTGTCAGTTGGAAGAAAAGTTTGCCCTGATGTACGGGGTACAATCTGGCAACCATCTCCTTAGAAGAGATGTACTGAAGGGAGGTTGCTATGTTTAAACACTAGGGTGAAGGGGGATAAAGGTGAGATTTACAGAAGCTGAAGGTTTGGACCCATCCAGTTGATTTCTATTTTGTTAAATTACTATTGCTTGGGATTAATGGAAAAGTTGCTGCTAGAAAAGAAAATGGGTTGAATGGGAACCTAGAGGCGTGCAGTGAAGGTGGAAGAGTTGGCCTAATGGCCCAGTAATGTGTTCCCCGCAGGGATTATGTTGTTGGATGCCACCAGTCAGGCAGCCCAGGGATGAGCTCAGCATGTATTCCCATCCCCTGGCAGGCTGCAGCCTGTCGTCAGGCTTGGCAGAGTTCCCATTCTGATGGGACAGGTGGAAGAGAGACAAAGACAAAAAGTATGTGAACTGAAGGGAAAGCTGAGGCATTTTCCAGACTAATACTAAGAGCTCCATTACAATGAAGTGACTCATTTGCTAGTCCAGATCCAATTAACAACAAAATTTCTTTTTTTAATCATATAGCAGTCTATGTACCTTTTTTTTTAACCAGACATCTTTATTGTCTGTGTGTTGCACAAGTGTTACAGTATTTGAAATGAATCAATTTTATGATTTTCATGGTGTGTTTGGTTTATGCACAAAAGCAACCTGATCAAATGTTGTAAAAGAACATAGTTTGATTTTGATTTTGAAGGTATCTAATTTGGGTTAAAATGACGACTCTACTCAGGTTTGGAGGTCGTTATCTTCGTAAATGCTTGGATAAAGTTAGGGATTAACCATCGTCATGTTGACTGTCAATTTGAAATGAGGAACAAACTGCAGTTTTTTCTGTTACTGTTGAGCATTTTGTTGATCCATTCACTCACACCAGCCTATTCTCCACATAAGTACGTCACCCCACTTCCTCCTTTGGCACTTGCTGATGTGTTTGAAGACAATTTCCTTGTTTGCCTTCTCATAAAGCACTTTGAATATATTCTAACCTGGTTTCCCAATCAGCCAGACAGCATCTTCCATGTTTCCAAAAGAGTTAGAAAAGAATACCAATGACCTTTTGGGATCTCAGCATTTACTTATGTTGATTCATTTATTACAGACAATTAAACCGTGAATGATATGGTCATTATATAATCACCATCTCACGCCACTCACTATTGGATTTTAAGGGTACTGTCAACAGGACATCGTAGCCTCTCCATTGAGGCTACAATTCAGTATCTCTATAAAATGAGATTCACTTATGCAGGACCATATTGTTCATCTTAGACGGCATGAAGCTTCTGTTTATAATCATACTACTGATCATTTTAGATTATTTTAATTGAGCTTGTCTTAATTTCTTGTAAAGTAAAGTAATGTAAAGTAGCCATGGTGATAAGATGACCTAGCTTAGCAGCCTGAATAAACCACAATCATCCTAAAATCCTTTAGCATTATGTATAGTGCTAATGAAAGGTCAGAATACTACCCACACTCTAAATATATACAGTCCTACAGGGACAGACAAACCACAAAGTGTGTGTGCACATTGGCACACATGCACGCAAGCCACCCAGAGAACTAGATCGGTGATAATTTATTGTCTTATAAATTTAGATCTGTGGACAAAGATGAAGTACCTTGAACAAACACAGCTTCACTGGAACTCCAGAAGCTTCTGAAATGTCTGGCTAGCACTCAAAGAAGGTGTCAGAACCTGTTTTGAACCACTTCACCCCTTGGTGCAAACTGTGCAATATAACACATGTCCATTGAGAGAAAAGTTGTGTTTGCACGTGTGAAAAAACCTTGCATGCACGCACACATCCGTAACTGCTAACTCTGTGTGCCCTCATGTTACATCATGGTTGGCCCCTAAGCTTTGCATACTTGTATACTTGTGAGCTTTTCCTTCTTTATCCTCAGGACAGCCTGTCATTAATAGATTTTATAGCTGCCATGAACACTCTTAAGTGTCCATAGATATGCTTGTGATAACTCTGTAATAGAACGTTTACTGGGTCGCTGGAGGATGCCGTCATGCTAAACAGGTCTGAAGCATGCAAGCACATAAACATGTACAGAAAAGAGAGCTGGTGACACAGATGACATCAAGATATCCAGGACTGCATGGCCTCTTTGATGTTTAATACATCTCAGGCACTTCTTTGGAAAAAACAGGTATGCCCCGGGCAATGCAAAGACTGATACGCACAGAAAAACACACAGTGATCAACTTGCTGCCTAGATACCGCATTTCTATTCGCAACATTTACTTTTTAAAGAGTTAGATGTTTGAAAATGATCTCATTTGAAATTTACCTTAATAAATGTTGGCCAGCTTTACAGCACACACAGAGTCCTTGTTCCATCTGAGTGACTCTGACTTTGTGCTGAGTAGTTTCCTGTTTTAGTGAGAAACCGTCTGCGTGACGTACACTGCAGGTCATAGGCAGCTGGTCACATGGTGGCTAGCTGAGGTAGCACAATGAAGAGTGAATCAGTGAATTGAACACTAATGCGGGTAATAATGTTACTGAAAGAAGAATGGTAGAGGTTTGTGTTTTTCATTTATTATTTTGAAGTTTAAGAAATCAACCATACTGGGTCAAAAAAAAGAAAGCCCAGGTAATGAACAATTATGTTCTGTAACAAGGCTTTTGCATAGTTGTGTATTGGTAGATGATTGACTGGATATGCAAATGACAGCTAAATTATCAGTTTTTCATAAGCTGTTTATTATTGCTTTAAAATTGTGCCAGCATTTCATAAAGGCTTAATTAGTTGATAAAACAAGGTTTTCATGGTTTCTGCAATAACACTTTCTGAATATTGCCTTCTGATTTTTTAATACATCTATTAGTGGCATCATGACATCGATTACTTCATCCTAAACTATCAGTAATGCATTCATTACTGATAGTACTGATACTATATTATAGTTTTATATTATAGGCTCAGATAATTAAACATTTCAGTTACATAAAACATGTGAATTTTGATTTATATACTATATATCCTGTATAATAAATAAGTATGTGTAGCCCAATAAGTATATAATCCAGAAAGCTGCAAATAGTATCACACTCTTTTAAAAAAATTAGAAATCATTAAATTCTTGCTTAAATTTACACAAAATGCAAGAAATCTGCACTGTCACGAAACATTTTATCTTCCCACCAAAAAAAAATCTTCTATATACATAAAAGAGGATGTCTGTTTGTCTGTTCGCTATGTGTGTTCATACGGCTGCATGGATCGCAACCAGAGTTGGTACATAGGTGCATCTCATGCTCCTGAAGCTCATAGTGCTACTGTCGATTGCGTCCGAAGCATCCTTTGCGTCGTTTTCTCATTACCAAACCCTGAAAGTGTGCTCAGCGCCACCTAGCACTCATGCCCCATACCCATATTAAAAAATGTCACATGACAACCTCGTTGGCTTACGGAAGTGCCTTCGATCGCGCCGGATAGCCTGCTACAGATGCCATAATGCCACGGAACTCTCAACCCTGCAAGGACCAATAGCAAACAGTTTGGGCAGACCTTTCATCTTAGAACGTTGAAAACTCGACAAGCTCGCATTTCTCAAAATGCACACATTATATTTTCATTTTGTAGACGGAAGAAGAAACATTAACTTGACATGTCCTCCAGCAGTGCCCACGACAAGTTAGTCCCTGGGGGCTGGCTCACCTCCAGATCATCCAAATACCAAATTTTGACTCATGGCACAGTTGCAAAATGTGTCAGAATGGCTGACAAAAAGACTGTAGCCATTAAAGTAATGAAACAACGGAACCAAAAAGACCCGCTGGAAAACCAAGAGCGCATTGCCCTTGGAAAACTTAAAGCCTGTAACTCCAACAACTACAATATAGTTGAATGGTACCAGGCTTTTACAGACAGTGGACGTCTATGCCTCGAGTTCGAATATCTTGAAAAAAGTCTTTTTGACTTCATGAAAGAAAGAAATTTCAAGCCTCTCAGTTTAAAGGAAATTCGTCCCATCGTCATGCAGACTGCATTCGCCCTTAGTCACCTCAAGTCTACTGGAACTGTGCATGCAGACTTGAAATTGGAAAACGTGATGTTGGTGAAACATCCCCAAGGAGCCAAGATCCGAATTAAAGTAATTGACTTTGGTCTGGCCTGTGACACCTCAGCTGCCAAAGTGGGCTCCTACATTCAGACCTGTCCGTACCGGTCTCCTGAGATTCTTCAGGGGCTTCCATTTACAGAAGCCATAGACATATGGTCTCTGGGCTGTGTGACTGTGACTCTGTACACTGGTTCCGTGCTGTACCCTGGACACAGTGAATATGCCATGCTGAGATACATTATGGCGACCCAAGGACAACTCCCAGAGACAATGTTAAACTGTGGCCAAAAGACGGACAAGTTTTTCTGCAGAGAGTTAAATTCGGGCAACATCTACCACTGGAAACTCAAGACAACTGAACAATTTTTCCAGGAGTTTGGGATTCAGTTTGTCGACAGAAGAAGCGTGAGGTTGCAGTCTTTAGGTGACCTCTTACATATCCGCCTCACCGAGCATCAGGATTATGCAGATACAACTGCAGAAAGGTGTGATATCCTGATGTTTGTTGAAATGGTAAAGGATTTGCTTCACCTCGATCCCAAAAAACGGATGATGTCCTATCAAGTGCTGGACCATAACTTTGCAAAAATGAAGCACCTTGCATGGTTGCACTACTGTAGCTCCTAAGTTAAGTCCTGCTATGAGCAGGTAAATGACTTAAGGACAAAGACATCAGATAGCGGGACAGAAGTGCATGAGTCTCCACACCAGCCGACCCACTGACACCTGACTCTCTGCCCAAAGGAACCTCCCTCCCCCTGCAGTGGACAGCAGCCCCAACTGAATCAGGCCCAGTCAGAGTCAAAATGCTGAGACAATTCCAGTCAAAGCACAGTTGAAAAGAAAGCATCTGGAAGAACAAAGAAAGGATATGTGTGACCCAGAGCCTAAAAGAAAAAGGACTGACTGGAAAAACACTGCACCAACATGAAAGGTCAGCTCATGAGAAATGCCAGTATTCTTCGGGCCCATCCTACTCAACCAGTGGCTACACGATACAAAATTCCATCTCGGCGAGTAAGAGGAAGCAAGATGAAAACAACATTGAGACTTCAAATAAGAGTAAAAAGTCTTCTTGTTCCAGGAGTTTTTCCTCTTCTCTATACTCTCCTTTCTGTCTTCTCTTTCCCCTCACCCCCCCCAACTGGTCTAAGCAGATGGCTGCCCCCTCCCTGAGCCTGGTTCAGCTGGAGGTTTCTTCATGTTAAAAGGGAGTTTTTCCTTGTCACTGTCGCAAAATGCTTGCTTGTAGGGGGTCACTTGATTGTTGGGGTTTTTGCCTTACCATATAAAGCGCCTTCGGGCGACTTTTGTTTTGAATTGGCACAGAAAATTTGGCACAGAAAAATTTAAATTAACAATTTCATTTTTTGAAATAAAAATAAAGACATCTACACTGACCTTGTTTTTGCTCCCATTTTTCATGAGTTGAACTCAAAGATCTGAAATTTTTTCTACATACACAAAAGACCCATGACTCTCAAATATTGTTCACAAATCTGTATAAATCCGTGTTAGCGAACACTTCTCCTTTGCCGAGATATTCCATCCCACCTCACAGGTGTGGCATGTCAAGGTGCTGATCAGACAGCATGAATATTGCACAGGTGTGCCTTAGACTGCCCACAATAAAAGGCCATCCTGAAATGTGCATAAATGTGTGAAAAAAGTGGCAGACTGTATAAAGTTCCAAAGCTCCTGTGGCATTAACATCAGCACAAAAACTGTACACAGGGAGCTTCACGACATGGGTTTCAGTACTCCACATAGTGTACCTCACTGTCATATTTAAAGCTTTTGTTTCGTATGAGAAAAGGGAGAAAAAAAACTGAATGCAGGTTTAATAATCATGTGCATATTTCTTCCTTGATTACTGTATATAACGCATGCAAGTAACTCTGATCCGGATTAGGTTCACTAAGCCTCCTTGGTGTTTTAGTCTGATAAGTCTTACCTTAAAAACTCCTTTTACGTGTAGAAAGTTATAAGCTGAGGGGAGTTAGTGTGTGTGTTACATCAGTTGTGCTTTTCAAGGTCATTCCAGCAGATTCCATGATGAATTAGGAACAGTTTATTCTGCTCAGACCTGGAATTCAGGTAAAAAAAAAATTGCGTCCAAGCTTCCTAGAGAATTTAATCCCCAAAATCGCATCACAGTACATACAGGAGCCAACATTCTTAATAGAGTGTGAATGTGTACATAATCCATGCATGTAATATGTAGTATATGCAAACATTTTCCCCCCTTTGTCACCCATCCTGAAAACTCAATATTTTAATAATTACAATCAAGTTAGTGTTTTCCTAGCTTGTTTTCATCTTCTCCTTTCAATTGTTCTTGAGGGTGAGGTATTCTTATACTCGTGTTGAAAAAGTCACAATATGAATGTTCTGGACAGTAAATATGCATGCATATTTTAACTGTAAATTTCCCACATACATGCCTTTAAATTGACTGTGACTTTTCTGTGATCCATCAAAATGTGTGATTGGTTTTCATTTTTGTGTTGAAGGTTGTACAGGTTGCCTGGTATTTTAGGTTGAATTCTTGAGTGGAGGCCATCATGGCCCTTTGGCACAAGGATATGTGGCGAGGGCTCTGAGTTGTAGGAGAGGTCCCTCCACGCCCTGAGTGATGAGAGCAGGGTTTAACCGGCTGCAGGTGCGCTCGAGACAGGCGGGTTGGGCCTTTGAAGTGAAAGCCAACTGGGACCCCAGCCCATCTCTGACCAGCAGCCAGAACAGACACATTCGCTTTCAATTAACACTCTCCCTTCTTTCCCAATCCCTGCTTTTTTTCTTTGTGCACTTTTTTATACTAATATAAGTATATGTTCAATGAAAAAAGAGCATTGAAAGTTGTGGTGCTGTCGTGTTCATGATTCAAGCGAATACCCATTCCTACTGAGCTGATGAAGGTTGAGTATTTTATGGGGGAAAATTGCAATCTAACTTGCACATAGGTAATTTGCCTATGTGCAATCAGTTCTTGCTTCACCTCTCTCTTGGGCTTTATGAATCCTTGTGAAGCTCAGGGCCAGGTTGGATGTCCAGAGGACTGCGAGTTCTCTGACACCCTGACCCCTCATTAATCTTTATACAATGAAATCATGTTTCTTTGGTCGCACTGTCTTCTAAATGAAATGCTTCCCATATTTAGTGCTGCTACGAAACAAAAAAAGCTGTATTAACCCTGCTACATAAGAAGAAAAGTATTGCAAATGCTGTTGAGGCTTATTAGCTGTGTTCACAAGCAAGCATACATGCTTACATGCACACACCTCTCATTACAAAGAGCGAAATAGTCAAATAAATGGCTGTTTCGATGGTAAGTTCCCTATAGGCAGCTACATCTGGCTCCTGTTAGTCACAAGCGTATAAAAAAATGTGGTTTAGTCCCAGGCATTCTGTATTACAGACACACACACTGGGAGGTAAGAGTCCAGCATGGTGGTCACCCCCAGTACTCCCAGTCTGTGCAAAACCAGCAGACAAAAAGGGGCTCAGACAGAGACTAGTATTGCTGGCACAAACAGTAACAAAAACCCATATAAAGTCTGTTTATGAAATATTAAACCCCCATGTATTTGTACCGGGCTTCTGCTGATATGTCTGAATGGGAGTAGGGGGTGTCAATAATTGAAAAACACAACTCTGTCTGTAGAAGCAATAATGGACAAGACCACTGCAAAAGATTTAGAATGCAAAAGTGAGTGTGTGGGAAGACACATGCAAGCAGTATGCTGTGTTTGTTGGGGGGGGTTTTGTGTGTGTGTGTTTACCAAAACGTGAGCACCTACCCTCAGTGCAACTTGACCACCAACAGTTCAGTCTCAGCTTCTGGTGTGCTGTTTCTCGCAGCTAATGTCGCCTCAGAGAGCGAAGAGGAGCAGACAACAGAGGTCTTGCAAGATGACGCTTTTCTAACACGTTCCACGAGTTATCAGATTTGACACCGTTTTGTTTGCAATCTCGTACAAGCATCTTACACGTTTTTTTGTTGCCAGCTTTTGCACTGAGACGGTTTTGTCATAGCCATCTATCCATCCATTTTCTTCCGCTTATCGTTATCAGGATCGCAGGGAGGCTGTGGGGATGCTGGAGCCTACCCCAGCTACATTAGGGAGAGAGACAGGGCACATCTTGGACACGTCGCCATTTTTTAGCTTTGATTTTGCCAGAATCAATTAATGTTTTAATTTTGAATTAAAAATGTACTTTCAGCTGCTCCATTGCCACAAGGGGTCACCACAGTGTGTAGTTTTAATCATGTGATGTGACACTCAAAAGGGATTAGGGATTAGTGTTTCATGCTGGAATCAAACTAAAGACCTTTTCCTTGCAAAAAATTGTGTTAACCATTTTTTTTATTCTAAAGTATTGATCAGTTAAAAGAAGCTAAAATTTGTCACCATATACTCAGATATAATGATAATAACTCTACTTAGTCGCCCACCCCTAGTGAAGTTATTGTTTGTTGGATTGAAAGCCTGTGACTTTAAATGAATGACTATGAAAGCATGTCACCGTTCAAAAGAAGAATGCGAAGATCATCAACAGGATGCAAAATGTAAACATACAGTCATGGACAAGCAAGTGAACTCAAAACAGACTACCTCTACATCCCAGAAGTCCAAACAAGTCTGTGTATGCTTGGTGACACATTGCCGTGCAATGTTTCAGTAAAACTGTGACTCACTGATCAGTCTTCGTTATCATGACTGCTGATAGTGAAAATACTGACACAGACTTAAAGCATGTACCGCCGTGTATAATGAGCATCTGATTGTGTACGTGTAATGTTGACAAAATCATTAGCAGGAAATGCTTATTACTTGACAAGTCAGACTCAGAAGCAGCTGGAAATGATGATGTGATGTTTATAATGTTTTTTTCATCTTTTCACCCCATTAGAGACTGAACTTTGATTTTTATGTGTAGTGCAAGTATTCTGGTAGTCTCTAAATGCTACTAATGTCAAAGCCAGCTAATCTTGAGCCAGCAGGCCTGTCTGAATAACTCAGAAGCCCTGGGAGTCTGTCTCTTTCCTTCAGTCTCCTGTTGCTTTAAATCCTTGACAAAACAATTCTATTGATGTGATTTCGAATTAAGTGGGTTGGACATCTCCTAACAACTTTTGCATTAACCATATTAAAATTTATTGCCAGAGTAATGTCACCAGTATGTTGTGATACAAGGAAACCTGTTCAAAGCTTTTAAATAAGAGAACTGGTCGTCATCAGAAGCGTGCACATCTTTGGGTCTTGACAGTCTTGCTTCTGCAGGCATTAACACTTTGTAACTTACACTGCTCTGCAAGGAATAGCGACAACAGTATACTAGCCTCATAAATTAGCCTTCGTGCATGCCGAGCTGATGTAAACAAACTGCAAGAGACCACCAGCATCAAAATCAAAACTTTTTTTTTCTTGGTAAAGAACACCGGTCTTCACGCCATATTTTAACAATAGATGTGTTGTGGCTACCTGAAGCAGTCCAGTAAAAGCTGGCATTTGTCCTGGACTGTCAGAGTGAAATGTTGCCCTTATGACAGCTCTCAGTAAACTCTCTGACTGTGATGGACGGGCCCTCTCGTGGTCTCCTGAGATCTAACACACTGTAAGATACACTTAGGCTTAGATCAGCCTCTGGAGTGCCTTAAAATCCTGGAAGCATCTCCTGGCTTCTTGCTGCCAGGTTTCAGTAAATGGTGAAGTTCAGAGAGTTTGACGCCTGGTTGCAGTGTACTTTAGGCAGAGGTGGAAGAAATACTCATATTTTTACATGAGAAAAAGTAGCCATTGGTGTACTACTTAAGCAAGGGTACTAATTAAGAAGATGAATGTGACAATTTTAGGTTAGCATTAATACCCATCTATTATTTTGGGGGGCTTTTTTATGCCTTCGAGTGGTGGAGATGGAGCTATTGTTTACTGTTTTATTACAGATTTCCAATCTCAGGTTTTATTTGTTTACTTTATATTTTTATAACCGTTTTTATCCCTGATGCATGTCATGGGCCTTTTTTTTTTTCTTGAAATGGCCATAAAGCCGAAACTCAAACTGAGAAACAAATTAAGTGAAAGTACAAATAGCAGTGCTTACGTAAATAAACTTTCCATCACTGAAGATTGGAAGGTAGTTGGTTTCTTTTGGTTCTTGGCTTACTTAAATTTTGGAATTAGACTGAATTTGGACTGGCTTGTGTCCTGCACTATTGTTCCTTTGAATCCTGTCAGTCTGTCCGTGCAGCGGGTGGGTCAGTTCAGAAAGTTCCAACAAATAAACAAAGGTTGTTTGGCAAAATAAGTGGAACTCAACTTTTGTTTCACAAAACACAACCTCAACGAACCTAGACTGATGCTGGCCAGTCGCATGCAGATAATTCCTTGTAGATTGTTCTATAACTTTAGTAGACTGCTACAATTTCAATTTCCAACATTAACCTCATGATTACCACAGAGAAAGAAACAAAGAAAGTTGCTGGTGTAACAACTATTATTCAATTCAATTTTATTTTATTTATATAGCGCCAAAATCACAACAACATGTGTTTTCTATTGTAAGGTAAAGACGCAACAATAACATACAAATGACCACCTGTGAGTAAGCACTTGGTGACTGTGGGGAGGAAAAACTCAGTTTTAGTGAGAAGAAACCACAGGAAGTAAATTATACAGTGAGTTTACTGGGATTATTTAAAATTTTTCCTTGTAGCAGCATACTGCCACAAGTGCCGCTATGTGTGTCGTTTTAGTGCAGGCCTTTAGGCTTGCAAGAACTGTTGTCACTGTCAATACCTAAGCCCATGATCCACTGGGATTCTTCCAGTTCACATCTGAACTCCACTACCAACCCTGGTCATCATTCATCGATGTTTCTCTGCATGACTGTGTAACCTTTTGCTTCAAAGCCAACTCCATGGTCCTCTTTGTTGGTCATCTGTTGGTATCTCTATGTTTCAACTCATTGAGCTCTCTCAATGAGTTACCTTCACTGTAACATATTGTTTTTCCACCCCAAGTCTTTTACTTGGCAATGAAACTTGTGTATGACACAAATTCATCTTTCTGGAAAAAAAAAAAAAGGTCATCAGAAAGTGTCCATTTAGGTTACAGAGCAATAGATCCCAGAGCCATCCATCTGTTTTCTGCTGCTTATCTAGATCTGGATTGCATGGGTGGAAAGATGCCCAGACCTGTCTCCTGACAGCGACCTCCTCCAGTACTTCTGGGCAGAGAGTGAGGTGTTACCAAGCCAGCTGAGGTACATGATCTCATCAGTGTATCCCAGTTATTCCCAGGGTCTCCACTAAGTTTGAAACACCCACAACACCTCACAGAGTCTACCTGATCAGATGCCTGAATCACCTCAACTGGGTCTTTTCAATATGAGCCCTTTGAGCCCCACCAGTGTCCTTCTCACTCGAGTGGAGAACCCAAACGCAATTTGGAGGAACTTGTATCCATAATCTCATTCTTTAAGTCACTATCAACATTCATGGCCATAGGTGAGGGTAATATTCCAGTAGAAGACTATAATAAATCATCAGCTTTGCTTTCAGGTTCAGGTCTCTCTTAATCATGTTAGACTGCTACAATATCTGGATAATATCTGTCAACAATATCTGCCAATCTTCTGCCCCCTTCTTCCCTCACGTGGGATATAAATGAATTACTCAAAACTCTGCTCTTTTCCAACTGTGAACCATGGGCTCAGACTTGGAAGTGCAAAATCTTCCTCCAGCTGCTTTCCATTTGGCTACACATTCCCTAGTACAAGCTTGAGGTCATTGTTCAGTGAAGAACCACATTGTCAGAAGAACCACATCACTCCAAAATTCAAACACTCAGACTACCAAAACCAGTACCCTATTCTATATACTCAGTACTGTACATTAGCCTATTCAGTCCAAAAACTTATGAACAAAAGCCCTGGCAAAGTAACTTACTGCCCAATACCTTATATACCCAAAACACCCTCTTCAAGCCCAAGAAATACATCTAGACAGTTATGTAAACACCCATGCACCCTCAAAAATCCTCAAGAGAGGTCCGGTGTTCCATGACCAAGAAGAAAACCACATTGTTCATCCAGAATCTGAGGTTCATCTGAAAGAGGCACTCTTCTCTCCAGTAGTCTGCACTGATCTTCCTGAAATACACCTTCCAAAATCCACTTTATGGATAGAGGGACACCCACCCCAGTTTGAAGGGTACAGTCCACCACTTCCATGCAGTGTTGCAGAGGCTGTCAACTCAAGAACATCTAGAGCTTTAAAGGACTAGGTGAACCTGATCATTCCAAGGGGCAAAATCACTGGAGATCAAATACAGCCAAAGTGATGTGCGAGTCATACCCCTTGTCTCCAGACTCTGCCTCCTCTCCAGAGAGTGCTGGGGCTGAGGGTTATTTTTCTATAGATTTCTATGCAACTAGAAGACAATTTACAACTAGAAGAAATACATTCATCTTTTATACTGTCTACGGCGGTGGGCTCATATCTGTTTTGTTTTTTTTTTGCCTCAGATCTTTTGCTGAGGCACCAACTGCACCTAAACCAAAATGTTTCCTGTCGTTAGAATGAAGCTGACATGGACTATTTTATTTTATGTGCTACATGTGAGAATGGACAACTTTGATCAGTGTCCATTTGTGATTCACCCCAGCATTTACAGGAGTTCATCTGTAAAACCACTTTGCAAATTATTAGCACGGGTGATTCTTGGAATATCAGTTCTGAAACTACCAGATAACTTCTTAAAGGGGGCATTGCTTCATCTACTAAGATTGAGCATCAAGATAGTTTTTTGCAGGCTGATAGAGATAGACTGCAACAGAATTTGCATGACGTAGCATGAACATTAAATTAAAGGTCTTTTATATCAAACAGACTGCCTTATCAGTCTGCTCTGCATGGGATTTGAAACAGACGCTGTAGCAGAGAGAAACACATGTCCACATTAAGCAGTTTCACTGATCAAGCTGATATGAGCTATGAGAATTGAGCTGGAACTTATCCCCTCCTAGATCTGCTGCTGCAACCTGTCAGGAACTATAGTTACTCAGTCTGTTCACGGTGTCATTAAAACTATCAATTTATGGCGCTGCTTTCATGAAGCAGGTAACTAGCAATGATCAGATGACACGTAATTTGTTGGGATGCGGATATTTTGGAAACATGATATTCATTTTTTTGCAATTCTTTGGTTTTGCGATCTGTTTTGGGACCATCTCTGCTATGAGAAGAATGAACAAGAAAGAAATGGAAAGTGAAGCTCAGAGGAGTGACTGATTGCAGGGCACACAACCAAATGGGAACCAGAGACTGTGAGTTGTCAGCACTGCTACAGATTTATACTTTACCTGCTACCCCAGGATATGCCACACATACACCTGGTCAGAACAGAACAAAAGAGGGGGAGAGAGATGTGAAAAAGTATGTGCACCGAGTCAAAGGTCAAACGATGTGATAGGATTAGTAATAGATACCTATTAAGATGAGTAAGAGATGGAGAACCCAGAGAATGGGAAGACTGGCTCTGAGGCAAAAACAGCAACTTCAGCTGGGTCTTATTTAGATCAGCCTTTTGTACTCCGGAGCCCTGTGCACCCGCCTGTGCATCTGCCCTCCGCATGTTGGACAGCCCTGGGTGGGCTGCACTGTTCTGCCTTTTCTGCCCTCTACTCACACTGCCCTATTTCTTTCTCCAGAATG
Organism: Pelvicachromis taeniatus; assembly: GCA_015108175.1. Classification (NCBI taxonomy): domain Eukaryota; kingdom Metazoa; phylum Chordata; class Actinopteri; order Cichliformes; family Cichlidae; genus Pelvicachromis; species Pelvicachromis taeniatus. The sequence continues at coordinate 35,550 of VURO01000815.1, forward strand.
CTAGAGCTAAAATAGTCTGTAAAAGGAGGGTATTTCTTCTTTTTTTCTGATTTACAAATGACTTAAATCTGTTAAGGATGACCTCCTATTGAATCTTGAAATTAAAAAAGATAGTGGGGGGAAAAAAAGTTATAATAATGCATAATACTGGACAAAGATATTGGAAGGTTTGTTCACTTAGTTAGATCTATAGACTTTCTTCACAGTTTAAATTAAAGAAATACTGAGTCATTGAAGGAAAACTCACAAAAAAGGTGTTTAAGAGGTAAAATATTAACCAAACAGGGCATTCTCAAAGCAACACTTTCCATTTGCTGAACAGGGCAAATATTTGGATTTCCAACCTACAGCAGATACATCAGAGCTCTTGAGTACCACACAAACATGCAAACATACTCAACTACTCAGTGTTGGATTGGATCTTTAGAAAGCCTTTACTGTCATTGTTCTCTGCAAAATACAACAAATTTAGGTGTGCAACTCCCAAATGGTGCATTAAAGCACCAGCAACTGTGAAACACTACACAATAACTTTCCATGTCTAATCAACACACACATACGACATATTCTGCTGATTTTATTTCCTAACCAGTAGTCAGTGGGCGCATCACACCCCTCCGGTTTGAAGACTTAAAGCTCTGGTCTTATTAATGTGGTCTGGCTCACCACAGGCAGCTTGTGGACAGCAGTATATGAAACCACTGAGTGTAACTGACAGACACAGATGACAGAACATGCCCAGTTTACAAGTTAACAGACCGCAGAGCTCCTAACTGTTACTTTGGCTCAAGTCTGGTCTGAATTAGATCCTCTCATCCCTTCTACAGACTGCATACCCTGATTTAACCCCAACACCTGGATAAATCACAACTGGCCATTTCTGAATCCCAGGATTGGTGTCTTTTTATTGGCTTGTTGGTCAGCTGGTATCTGCTCTTTATCTCTTCTGTGCTCTCTTATATTCATCACTCAGTTAAGTTACTTTTTTAAAGAGGAGATGCAAGTGGGCAAATCCCCCCTTTACAGAGTTAGCTCTTGGGGGGGCCCTGCAGACAAGACTTTCCTGAACACATCTGCAAAATCTTTATGTATATGTGAAATACATTTTAACATTCAACCCAGTTAAAGACTGCTTGCTCATATTAATTATGACAAAAGTTTCTAACAAAGAGACGTATAGAAGAAAGTTTAGTCGTAGAAAGTTTTTATTCCATTTGCATATGAGCTAACAGCTGCCACACCCGTTTGCTGTTTATACCTTCTGTTTGTGAGGGGCAGCCAATCAGAAGAAAGATGGCTTAAAGGGAGCACTTTTTCAAACAGTGGATTAACTGAGAACCTGTACCAAGTCCCAGTTTAAGATAAATATGGATTAGTGTAAACTCTGAGTCATTCAGAGCTGAGTCCAGGAATTAAAAAAAAAAAAAAAAAGGTGCACATAGGCACCTTTTAAAGACCAACTGCTCTGACTACGTAATGTTGTATCTACAAGGAATGGTGGACATATCGTGCATAAAAGCTATGGCAAGACAAGAGCAGGTGGCAGGTGTATGTGTGTTTGCGTGTGTGGTCAGATATGGCAGTCAGTCGCTGGTGGTGGGCTATGAGGCTTAACTGGCTTTATCTTAGATGGTACTGAAAGGCCACACTGGCTGCCAGACATTATGAAGGTATAACTGCTTGAGAAGAAATATATCCAGATGTGTACTGGTGTGCATGCTAATGGGTCTCAGTGACTTTCAGATTACCAC
>VURO01000815.1:37320-51390 GCA_015108175.1 Pelvicachromis taeniatus
ACACACATACACACACACACACACATACACATACACACACACACACACATCCACACACACACACACACACATATACATACACACACATATACACACACACACACACACACACACACACACACACACACACACACACACAGCCTAGCAAACAAACACATAAAAGTACTGTCAAAAGAATCTCCTCAGGCCCCCTCACAGGAAGGCCCCATTATAGTGTGTGCATTGATTAGAAAAAAAAAAGTCTGCCCTGTGGCTCCCGATAGCCATCTACTCCCCTCATTGGGTTTCTACTCAAGCTGCAAGCTGGGCAGCTCCAAGTCTATAACTGTGCCCCCCAGGGGGAAACACTATAATGGAGTTAAGGAACCTCTTTAAGCTCCAGATAAAGCAAATTTACCCATACTTAATGCCAGATTCCCCATGTTGCTTGTGGGCACACATATATTAGCGTGCTGTGTTTTAAATGTGTTTAATAATGGCAGAACAGCGGCACACTTTGTGTGTTTGTGGGAGGAAGCACATTTATTCATTTCACTTGGTAAAAAAATGGACAAGTAGAGGGATTTATGTGCATTCAAACAACAATGCGTGTCTCATAAAACATTAAGGCGTAACACATCTGAAAATTCAAGCCCTATCTTGCATGCAGTAGCAGGGGAGGCGATCGGGCTGAAGTCTCCTGCAAGGCGTCAGACAGTGACATGGTGGTATCAGTCAGTTGCAAAAAGCACTTCTGCGTTCAAACAGAAGACATTGTGGGCAGAAAAAAAGTGTTGAATCATTATTAGCATTTCCTCTACGTATGTCTACAAAAACTACCATAAACCATTCCCCTTCTGATGGCAGTTTGTGCCAGTGTCACAATTATTAATGTTGGCAGTAAGAAGTATAGGTAACATTTTCAGAGGAGCCCGACTTTTAATGAGCAGCCTCACTTGCATCTGCCACACAAGCAATACTATATCTTACATGGGAATTCAACTGAGAGCCTGTCTTTTCCCTTGCAGTTGAAGCAATCTCATCATGACATTATAATGTAGATAGATGGCTCTGACCTGGCAGACGATGCTCCATAACTGCTAATGGAAGAGAAAAGCAATATTTTACTTCTTGTGCAATTCTGCTGGCAGTCAGTCTGAATTACAAGGCTGTGGACCAAGACTGCCTTTGCTTTGTATTGATCTGTCTGAAAGCAGCACATCTAAGACAGTGAGAGAAACAGCGTCCCAAATATGCATCATGTTAGTGGTAAAACAATGTCTTTCACCTTTTGCCGGCTCTCTTGAACATGTCATTTCAGCCATAGGATCAGCCTTGATCTCCACTTGACCTGGAAACCTTAATAAATCACACTGTTTTGATTTATACCACATTTGTACAATATACTCTTTTCCCAATGGCCCAATAACTTTGTGGCTTATCTTTTTTTTTACTTATCATTTTTGAACACTGTAACAGTTTGGAGGAGTCATGAGATTTCCTTTAGTATATGAAGACTTTCACAGGCGTGGACAAGCATTAGTCCATAGTCTAGTATAAAGTTCTGTCTTCACACTGAGTTAACATTTTAAAATCGGATCCTATTGTCAATGTTTCTCAATAGGAACAACAAACAGGCCGGAGGGAGCAAAACTAGCTCCACTTAAACACGGGGACAGCAGTGTGTGCAGCAGTCCCTCTCCCTGTGAGGGATAAACACTGTCGTGTAGCCCGATCTGTTTATGAGTTAGCCTCTGGCCGGCCAGGGTCGCAGAGGTTTTGTAAGTGTGTGTGTGTGTGTGTGTGTGTGTGTGTGTGTGTGAGTGTGTGAGAGTGTTGGGGAATGTGTGATAGAGGGATTACAGGCAAGATAGCCGTCGCTTTTATGAGGGAAAAAACAAACACAAGCAGAATGCTAGACCTGCTCAATGCATAGCCTTTGTGGTTGGGAAATTAAGTTTTGGAGCTTGGCAAACTGATTCTCTCTCTCATCATTGTGAAGTGTTGATGAGTTACGTGGTAGGATTGAGGTTCATCCTAGACTGAATCTCAATCCTACCACGTAACTCATCAACACACATACACAAACAATGCAGGTTAAAGGTGCAAATATTTATTTGGTGAAAGTGAACTTTCCAAACTCTTTTACACTTCATATAAAAGAAAGCCAAATTTTGTTCTGGTTGTCCTACGCGATCATTTTCTTGCTATCATGTGTTCTCTTATTCCCTGGAGACAATCTCAATGCAACTATTGATTTGTAAAAATAAATAAATAAAATAAGCCAAGAAACTCTTAGATGTTCACCTTCCACTGGCTTCACCCAGTTGTAAGCAGTTTCACAGTCTTTATTGTATTCGCGTGAATATCTATCCTCTGTTTCCTTTGTTTCGATTTTCTCTTTTATCTCTTCTTTCCTGGCAGGTTTGTCTTTTTGTGTTCACCTGTCATATTCGACCTTTTCCCTGAATGACGCATGTCGAACCCCTCAGAGAGACGAGCCGAAGTCGTACCAGCCCTCCTGGCAGTTCTCAGCTCTGGCTCCCGATGTTGCAGCTGTTCCCTGGAACCCAACTCCAAGCCGGTTTTACCGCCCTTCTAGGGAACGTCGAGCGGCCTGGGATGCATGCTTCTGAACTTACCCACAGGGATGTTTCACAAGAGGCCAGCTGGGAAGTCAGTGGGAGCCAATGGGAAGGTGAGGGGGGTTGAAGGAGAGGGTCAATAGCGGAATCCAATGAGAGCTAAGAGAAAGAACTGGAATGGGTAACGGATGGAGAAAGATTAAAGAGGCTCTGCTTCTGGTTTGTGTGTGAGAAAACCAGAAAAGATGGCGAGTTAGATGAAGAGGTGGCGAAACAGACGCACACTTGATTTTGTTGTCATAAATGCATAATGACAGCTTAATTGATAAACATGCAACAGTCAGCAGCACTCCAGCTCACTTCTAGAATGCACTCAAAACTTTTTACATAACTCTCCTCTCACCAGGGTTGGATGGTGGCAGGGTTTCATCTCTTAGCAAGAAGGTCCTTGGTTCATATCCACCGGCACACTGGAGCCCTTCAGTGTGGACTTTACATGCTCACCACCACGGGAGCTGAGATATGCAGAAGAAAGTGGATGGGCCCAAATATGGTACTAGAATACCAAGGTCTACTAATACTAAAACTTATCAAAATACAGTTATGTATTTTTATTTGACACAAGGTAGTCTGACTTTTCCTGCCATGACCCACCTAAGAAACCGCTCAATTTGTATAATTTATAAACAAATAAAAGGATCCAAGTTGAATTTTACTTGAAGGTGAGCACACTGTTGATTTTCTCTAAAAACAGTGATACTCCTTACATGAACTTACTTTCATATTCATATTTAAAAATACCTTCAGGTTCCGACTGCACTAAAATCGCAAGCACAAAAAAGGCTCCCACAAAAATCAATCAGAAGTTCTGGACTATTCTAATAGGCTGTAAGTGTTTTTGCCAATAACATATTCTACCCACAGATGTGCACTACTTATTTAACCACAAGTCCTCATTAATGATGAGCCTTTCTCGCTTCACTGAGTGCTAGGAGAGAATATTTTTCCCTGCCCAATCAATCAGAAAAAAAATGAATGTATAGATTAAAGACTCTATGCTGACGTGATATTAACAGCCCCATTTTTCCTTGACGTGCAGTGGTGCCCTGTGATCAATGAATCTCTTCTAGGCTAAAAGCTTGGGACGTGACAGACCGTGTAGCTGTGTGAAGACTTTTGAAGTGACTTCAGCGAGGAACTAATTAAGAGTCTCCTGTTAGGATCACATTTGACGATTAACAGCATATGTTTGAGTCTTTGTTGGAAAAAAAAATTCTGCTTTCACCTTGATTCTTAACGCTACAATAAAAATAAAAAATACCATAAGTCTTGTGTTTTTGCATTCAGTGAAACAAACTCTGACTCTGAATTCATGTGGACACTGCTACAGTTTATGCATGATTTAAAAACATTGCAACAAACTGGAACTGAAATACAAGCTGGTGAATAAAGTGCGCATGGTTCTTCAATGTGGTCCATGCTGTACTGTTCACAGCTGCGTTATATTGCTGGTGAGAGAGAGACCCCTACTGGAACGTTATGTCTTTACAATTTTCAAATATTCTGAGTTGCTTTGGTGCAATTCTCAAATGCTGTACATCATAAGCCTCGTCCTGCTGTTCTGGGCATTGTGAAATATTGATGATGGGGGTGGGGAAGATTTAATCATTCAAATTTTTTTTATGAATTTACCAATAAAAATGTTTTTCCTCAATGATGTGATCTCTCTTGTTTTGTATTTCTGATTGATTAGCTAGTAGTATTAAAAATACAAATGTTTTGGGGTTCTCAGGGACACCAGTGGTACTATGTGTGTTAAATGTAGTGTTGAGAGTGAAAGACAATCAGGTATAAATCATGAATATTTATAGAGCTTGAGCTTAACAGTAACAATAACAATGAAAGCCAGTGGGACAAGAGGATCATTAACATCTAAAGCTGGCTATGATTTGGACAATATAACTAAACATTTTGACCACCCTGGTTTACACAATGGCAAATGAATGAGCTGTTCATTTACAACAAAGGAAAAATAAGCAAACAAAACAACTTCTGAGATGTGAACTTCAGAAATGTGCCAGACATACAATCCTGTGAAAAAAATCTATTTGCATTTGTTTTATATGTGTCAGACTCATTTCCAATTATGAAAACTCCATTCTGTAAATACTCTGGTTATCTTTTCTCATATTAAAATTTGCCTGATGATCTGAAGCGTGTAATATTGACATTGGTTTTTTTGGCAAAGTATTTCATTTGAAGTATATAAGCAGTTAATATATTTGCAGGTAACACATGAGCTTGTCATAAAGCCTCATTTGAGATCATCAGAAGATACGATTCTGCTTGTGAGGTGAGAAAATAGTGTTCAAAGAGTCCTAACTCATACTGGCAGATGAACACACGGCCCTTAACCTTGAGTTGTACAAGTCAATGGTCAATACACAGATAAAGATTTAAACTGGCACGTGGTGTTTCATAGTTCATATACATAATTTAAAATTACCAATTTTTCCCGACAGCTTGTTTTATTTGTTTGTTTTTTTGCCCACCTGCAATATCTTCATGACCCACGAGGGGGCATAACGGAGCCTACATTTTGGCTAACGCTGAAACGTCCAACATAAATACACTTCAGTACAGTAGGGGGCGGAACATAGCAGCTGTCTTCCATCCGCCACTACACACAAAGAAGAAGAAGCCACACTAACAGAAAGCGAAGAAGAAAGCGATAGCTGTTATGCGTTTATTTTCATCACTGATAATCTGCCAGTTTTATTACTTTTAGATTAATGAAATAGCACATACCAACTTTTATGCATTTATATAAGGTAAGCTGGACGTTTGTAATCTATAGGCATTAATTGACTGTCGCTCGTATAATGTAGAATAGTTAAATTCAGGTCACTGTGGACTTGCACGACAGCTACCTGATGCTAGTTATCGGTCTAACGTTACTGGGGCGTGTTAATGCGTGTGCTAGCTAAAACAGTGCTATCTATTAGTAGGAGTATTGGTGACTCTTAGTTGATTATCCCTGACCTGTTGGTGATTGTTGTCAGCTGTCAGCTTTGTAACATTGCGTTAATAATAGTAGTGTTGCTGAAATCTAAGAGACTTGCAGTGTGTCCTTTAAAGGAAATTAGAAACCCGGATAAGTGCACGACAAAAATAAACTACGGGAGATGAACAATCATCCGATTGGCCCTTTCTAAGTCCCTGACACAGGTACAGTAAGTGTCTACATCCATCTGTAAAAACACCGTGAAGCTTTGGTAATAGTTTTGCGCTGTGATTTTTCAAAATTGAAGAAAATATGAATGCAAAGTAAGTACAGTCCGACTTTGTCACAACAGCTTCATTTTTCAGAATTAAAATGGTCTCAAATAAGCTGCAACTGCAGTAAAAGCATACTTGGATAGAAAAACACACAAGTCATCTAAAAAGCAGCCAACATCCAGAGAAGAGCTTTAAATGTCCTATAAGAAACCTGGACAAATATTCCTGAAAACTACTTAACGAAATGAGAAATTATGCCTAAAAGGCTATGTTGAAGAATAAAGATGGTCATGGCATTTGATCTTACAAAGCTGTTTATTGTCTTAAATGAATGTATGAGAATAACATGTGGTAAACTTTTATTTCTTATTACTTTATCCAGCGATGGAGCCCGATCACCCTGTAGAAACACTGTATTCTGAAGATGATCATGATCGCGTTTACAACACCTCGTGGGTCTCTGTGTGTCCCCGAGGCCTCTGGAAGGTCCAGCGAAAGCGACTAAACAATGGGAGTCAGCAGACACCTTCTGATTCAGGAGATGTAACACGTACGATACTCTTCTAAAATTTGTTCCTTATTATAATGGCTGAGTTTTCTCACTAACAAATGTTTCTTTGTATCTTACAGCATTTTCATCAAGTAATTGCCCAAGGTTGGGTTCGCTGTGTCGAGTCCGAGTGCGTCCCAAAGCTAACAATGATGAAGCAGAGAATTCAGCATGTGAGAAGCTGCCAGCCGAGCCTGATCTGTTCGTCGCTGAAGTTACTGAATTGGGTGCCACACGCTTTGTGAGGTGTAAAGACTCTGTGCTGCAGGTCCCACTGGGTGACTGGACAACACTGAGGCTAGGGGATGGTCAATGTGATATCACAGAGGCGTGTTTGGAGGGAATGAGAGCTGGAGAGACATGTGAGGTAAGATTTAACTGTGTCTTTGTTTGGTATTTTGTAGTTTGATGGATGAGGCAGGAAAATAAATGTATACATGGACACATGTGAACAGAAAACAATCAAATGGTTCAATTCCTAATATTTGCCTAATACTGGCTTTTCTCCCGTGAGACAGTAATGTTTTCTGCTTTTCGTAGGAATAAATAAAATACTGAAATAAACTAAACCTCACACAGCTGATAGCCCTTTTCGTGTAGTAAAAAGGGCTATCAGCTGTGGCTCGACTTGATTTGGTTTTTAAGGTTTTCCACCAGGTGGGAGTACCTGGTACTGTGTTTTGGGTTGTTTAGTTTTTTAGTACCTATTCAGCCAGGGTTCCAAGTCATCAAGCATCTCTTTCTCGAAAATCAAAACTGCCATTCCCTGAGTTCCCCGAGTCTGATAAAAAGTCGTACACCAAGCAGCAGGTATGTCATCACCTGGACATCCTCGTTGTGGCGTTCGTGTCACATATAAATGACCTCATGGGACTTTCAGCTGCATTGCTATAATGACCTCGTGCACATCAGGTGTTACTTGTTTGGAAAGAAAAACATCTTAAACCAAGTCGAACCGAGTAGGTACTAGTGGAAAAGGACAATGTGTGAATTATATCTCATGTTTACCCTCCTCTGAGATGTAAAGGTCAGCGAGGGGTTTGAAAATGATGTTTTGTTAGCGTTCTGTTCTCAGTGGGTATCATGAGCTCCAACTGCCCGCTCAGCTGATAACTGGTGAAGCAAACTGGCTGTTATGTTAGCGAAACCTCTCTGAAAACAGTGGAGCACTTTTACAAATACGCTCTATCTTTATAAGTCTGCTTGATATGTGAAGAATACGCCACTACATTCTCACATGAGAAAAGTGTATTTGGTGTACAGAAACATGGGTAATTGAAACCTTTCTTTTCAGTTTGTGTTCTGTATAATATATATATTCTGGGATCTTTTTCTCCAAGTCCACTGTATCAAGTCTGGGATCAATCTGTCTTAGCTTGCAGTACATGATAACCAATCAGACGTCGGGGTCTGTTGACGAGCCGCAGTGATGGTTTCAATTATTTCTTGATTCCCTGCAGCAGAGGAGCCATGAAATAATGAATGAAATAGAGAAATAATTACATCTGTTTTAAAATAGAAATAATTGATATTTTAATAAATTGAAATTTTATGAATTATTTCAGTATTAATTCATTTGTTGCACATTTGCCTAGTTATTGATAGATGTATTTCATTTCTTTAATTTTGGCACTCCACAATGTTTCTCAACCTGGTCTATAATTTCTGGTTGGCTGTCATTTGATAGCTCAACACACATTTCACTCAACCTGTGTAAATACTGTTCAAATTATCTTTCCCTTCATCTTTAATTCATCTTGATAAAATCGTGATGGCTAAATGACCTCTGTCGTGTTTATTCTTGGTTTTGTTTTTAACTGTCAACCGTGTAAAGATGAAAGGTCTTACGATTGTGTTTTGCTACCCAGATACAGCTTTGTCCTTTGGAAACTGGACCAGATGTCGCTGTTCCCCACCCCTCAGATGAAGGCCTTCCCTTTTTTGCCACAGTGGAACTGCAGGCTTTCACACCAGGCAAGGAATCCTGGGAGATGTCTCCTGGTGAAAAGTGGGAATGGGTGAAGTCACACAAGGACACAGGCGGAGTGAGATTCAGAAGCGAGGATTTGTGGGGGGCCGCGGACAGCTACAGCAAGGCCATGAAACTAGTCATCACTCTATGTAATCACATTGTAGCAAAAAAAGCATGGGAGTGTGAAGCAGAGGAGCAGAGAGAAGCAACTGTGGAAACACTTTGTCCTTCAGCTGAAGAGCTCAACAAAATGAAAGCTGACCTCCACTCAAACTTGTCCCTGTGCCAGCTAAAACTGAACCAACCAGAGCGAGCTAAGGCCAATGCCGCTAAAGCCACTCAGCTGGAACCCGGCTGTGCCAAAGCCTGGTACCGGCTGGGCAAAGCATGCCAGATTGTGAACGAATTGGAAGAGGCCAAACGGGCATTTAGGAAACTGCTGGAGCTGCAGCCAGAAATGCCTGCTGCTCTGAAAGCGCTTAAAGATATTGCAAGTAAAGAGAAGGAGACAAATGCACAGCTGGGACTGAGACTAAGCAAAATGTTCAGCTGAAGATAAAAATATCAGTAGAGAGAAATGTGTCTTTTCGTGATTTCCCCATTAAATGTCAGTGCATTAACAGCCTCTGTCCCGATCTAAAATAAAGCCACTGTGATGTAGCTTCACGTTTCTCCTCCAACTCTGTTCTTCCTTTCTTATAAGAGATCCATGAATGTAACTTCACAGTAGAAATCACATGTCAGAAGGTTTATTTGCAATTATAGTTGCAGGAGAAAGGGACAAATTAATCTTTCATATTATGGTCTACATCAATTCACTATTTTTTTTCTGCTTTAAAAATACATTTAAAAATGAATGGATAACAACAACGATTGTATTTTAGCATTAAAAATATAATTTTGATTAAAATTGGCCACCACTGGGTGGTGGTCTAATAAGTTAAGAGTGGTACATTTTCTATTTTAAAAAGTAAAAAAAATTCCCTGATTGGGTCACATTGTTGGATCTCCGATCCATCTGAATCGATCCGTGGTTTGAGTTTGAGCCTAAACAGCCTCGATGTACACAGTTTGCAGCACATTTCAGACCAATAGGTTCGCATTTAGGTTTTTTGTTTTTTTTTACTGCTGTCAAATGCAAAATTGGGTCACATTTGACACAAACAGTGTGTGAGGGGTTAAGACAGTAAAACGTGAACAAACGTGTTTCTTGTACGTTTTACTACTCACCAGGTGGAAAGCCGACACGCTTCTACTCTGGTAATATCAGTTCTTATGAGGGTAACACAAGGATCCTGTTTTTGCTTCTCAACAAACTTCTTCAACCCCGCTCTACCATCACACTTCTATTCTGAAACCTGTAACTCCTTGATGCTGTTCTTCACTACAAAAATGAATAACGTCCACCAGCAACTCAGTTCAAATGTTGTGTCTACCCTCTCTGTCATGTGACCTTTCCTCCGTTTTGAGCCTTTTTCCACCTTTCAGCTTCCTGATATATCTGACATTTCTGAGTTCATATGTAAATCAAAGCCTGCCACATATCATATTGATCCTATGCCTATAGGGCTTGTGAAATCCTGCCTCTCTTCCTTACTTCCACTCATCTCTGCTATCACTCTCTTCCGTACCACTGGTATTGTTCCCTCCTTATTCAAGATTGTTTCAATCACTCCTATACTGAAAAAACCTTCCTTCAATCCTAACAACTTGAACAACCTCCGTCCAATTTCTAATCTACCCATCATTTCTAAAATACTCGAAAAAACAGTTGCAGCTCAACTTCATTCACACCTGGTTAATAATAATATCTACGAGAGATTTCAATCTGGTTTTCGCTCATGTCACAGTACAGAAACTGCTTTACTTAAAGTCACTAATGATCTTTTAGTCCTTTTGGATCTGAGTTCAGCCTTTGACACCATCTCTCACTCTGTCCTTTTAAGCAAACTTTCCTCTCTTGGCATCTCTGACACTTCCCATACTGGTTCCAATCATATCTCCTTGACCGCTCCCAGTTTATTCAGCTGAAATCATTCCGCTGAATAAACTGAGACTATGGTCCATTCTTGTCCATAGTCTCGTTACCTCGTTCAAGGTCATTCATAACCTTGCACCTCCTTACCTTTCTGACCTGTTAAGCACTACCTTTTCTGCCCACTCACTTCGATCTTCTTCTTCTATCCAGCTTGCTGTGCCTTCTTTCTGCCTCAGCACTATGGGAAGCAGAGCTTTCAGCTGCTCTGCTCCCAGGATGTGGAACTCTCTACCCCCAGATCTAAGAAACATTGGTTCTCTCCCCCAGTTTAAATCTCAACTCAAAAGCCGTCTGTTCAAATCTGCATATTCACTGTGAACCCACTGGTTGTTAATAACAACTTTTGTTTTTATTGTTCTTCATTTTGTCATTGTTCTATTATGTGTTTTATTCTATTGTCAAGTGTCTTTGAAAGGCGCTCTATAAATAAAAAAGATTATTTCAAGTAGAATGCGCTGTGTTCATCAAAATGCCGAAACCCGGGATCGAACCAGGGACCTTTAGATCTTCAGTCTAACGCTCTCCCAACTGAGCTATTTCGGCACACGTGTATAATTGGTCATCAGGCTATAGAAAACTGTAAATAGGCCACAAGGTGAAAACATTTTTAGTTACGATATATGATTACTTTGTGATAAACCTAGCGATAACGTGCCTGTCTTAACTCCTCGGGTTTAATACGTCACGTGATTTAGTGCCTCAGTTGTGTGGTTCCGTTTCACTCACGTGAATATACTTAAACCTGCACAATACATTTTCGTTGTAAAACGTGGATTTACTGAGTTCGAAGGCGAATGCCTTTAAATAAGTAAATCTCTGCAGTCACAAGTGAAGTCAGTTTTGCAACAAATGGTTCAAACATGCATAACCTAAGAGCGATTACTCAATAGTGTTTCTTCGCCTCCACAAAAATGCTTTAGCAGAAAAAAAATTACCAGCACTCTCTAAGCGTAATATTTGACAGTGAGTAACAATAAATGCACAGAAACGTATAAAATGAGCTAACGTGGACATTTACTGCACCCAGAAAAGTCGTTATTAGTATTATTATTATTATGAGCTGGTGTAATGCACTAAAGTCTATAATGTTGGACATATGACAAAGAAAAAATACAGTCAACATGTGAAAAATTATTAGAAATTTTACGTTTTTGTCAAAACATACTAATTGTATTAAGAAAGTATAAACCTTTTCTACTTACACATAATAATTATTTTAGGATAAATTACCAGGACTAAATACTAATAAAATGTTTAGTATGATAATAAAAATGATCAAAAATACAGGCAGAAATGAAAGTGGTCACATGTGGTTTATTTTGCTCTTCTCGTGCAAAGCATGAGAAAATAAGTTGCCAAGTAAAAAAAAGAAGAAAAATCAAGAAACTATTACTTTGATGACATTCATATTGATAAAGTCTCATAATGACAGAGATGTAATTTTAAGTATTAAATGATGCATTTCTTCCTCTCTCCAGTTCTCTTACATCCTCTGCAGGCACTCCCACAGTACAGTCTCTTTTGCCTCCCCCGCCCACCCCCACGCGCACACTCAGTTCTTCTTATTCTTGTGTGACTTTGTACTGTCTGTTTGCCTCTGGGCTGCTGACAGATGTTTCCATGCATCCAAAATGAGCGCCAGTGGTATAACGATCCACAGCGTATTCATAAACACAAAGTAGAACCAGAAGTAGATTGGATGTCCCAGCTCGCTATGGGCATAGCCATCTCTGTGCTCTGTGAAGAAGTAGAGTACCGCTCCATACACCTGACCTGAAGTCATATTGCATGAGAAGACAAAATAAAAGTATGATTAAGAAACACTTTATTTCCTTCTGAGGTTGACATGAAGATTGTTTCTGTCCCGCCTTACCTATTGAAATGATGAGCTGCAGGAGAAATCTGTAAGACTTATTAGTTAAAAAGGCATAAACAGCCCAAAAGCTCAACGGCCCCCACAAGCAAGCAGTCACAGTCTCCATACAAACAGTGAAGTTATCAGCACTAGAGAGAAAAGAAACATTAATCACAGCTTTCTTTATCGTTTTTATGCACAAAATTGAGAGCAAAAATGAACTTACATTACATATCGACTGTCTCCCTTGGAGTACTCTTTCCCTGTGAGAGAAAAACATGAAACACATTGACGCGCACACAGGCAGGTTATGCACTTTTCTAAACACATGTTCTCTGTTAGTACTCACACAGCTGTGACAGAAAGCTCTGATCTCCTGGAATTATATCATAATAGAGAGAGAACCAGCCCTCGATTACACTATGGATGAAGCCACAAACAGCAAACCAGCACGAAGCCAGGCGCCTCCATGTGCCCAGCCTGCTGGTGGCCTGGCCGGTGATCAGCCAGGTCACCAGCATAAACACCCCAGACACAGAAAACAGAAACACCAGAATCTCTGACATCGATCGATCATTGGCCACATAGTTGGGAATTGAAAGGTCCCTCGGCCAGTAAGGGTGATGAGATTCTTTAGATGAGTCCATTATCTGTTTGAATACAGAAACATAATCAGCACTAGACTTAAAAGTGGAGAGTTAAACATTCTCTGTATTGCACTATATTGCATTATTATTAATTGTTAATTCAAGAGGTTAAAAGAGTAGCGTTTTATGTGAGAAGCTCATCCGTGTGCCTTTAGCCTTACCGTAGATGCACCAAATGGGTGTTCAGCTGCACAGGTAATTTGACTTAATACACAGCAGGTCAAAGATTGACTGCTATCTAACATACCCGTGCACATGAACTCAAACGAGGAACTCCCTACAACGAGGAACTCCCTGCCTGGGGGCCGTTACCTGTGGATCACAACAGCCAATCAAACATCATTAAGTATAGAGCTATTGCACATGAGATCTGCTGGCTCATTGATTGGCTCTTCCTCTCGGAACATGGACGTAGTGTATGACATCTACCAATGAACATGTGAGTCTTGCTGCAAAGGGATCCGCCCTCTTTTTCAAGCCGAAAGTCATAAAACATTTCAGCGATTGATAAAGGATAGAAAATAGCTTTCAATGTGACGATGCTGTACGTCATAATAATTTAGTAAGGTAGTATTTACAGTTGACCTTTCACTGGCATAGACTGAAAATGAATTTACTGAAGTAAATTCAAACCTAATGTGGAATGTGCCCGCGTGATGTCCGAAGATCAGTTGGTCTAAATCATACAAGTTAAAGGACAAGACATTTTAACTTTAAAGAACACAAAGTAAAACGTTCCATGGGCATAAGAAAAAGAAAAAGAGTCGTCCCAAGCCGTGCCAGGGATTTATCCCTGCCGTGACCCGGATTCGAACCGGGGTTGCTGCGGCCACAACGCAGAGTACTAACCACTATACGATCACGGCGCGCTACTGGGAGACATGCTCAATAGCAACACAGAAGCGTATATGTAACGGTGTGAGCTGTGTCAAAGGGGGTCACCAACATGTTGCCCGCGGGCACCAGGTAGCCCGCAAGGACCATATGAGTAGCTATTTTGTTTGTTTTTTTAAAACACAGTTGCATTGGTGTCAATTTGTTAGAGATAATATATAAAAAAGTGTTTATTATTAGATCAGCTCTAGCTGGTCTCCACGGAAACAGTTGCCATAATCAGTGTCTTTACATAGATGAATATCATTAATTATTAATGATAACATATTAT